>CM055817.1:61349950-61411484 GCA_029582265.1 Zoroaster sp. YZ-2022
TTTCCTCATGCATATCCAACGCTAACGCAATGCATAATGCAACACCAGCGAGAGCCTTGCGTGCGTGCCACACCCTCCCGCCATGTGGCTTGGAGCCGTCCTTTGGACTTAATTCTATTTTCCGAATACTTTCCTCGGAGTCCACCCCTTCACACCGAACACGGTTCGTGGGTGAACCACGGTTCGTGGGTGAACCACGGCCAAACAGTCACCGTGACTGACCCGCTCAGTCATTAGCCGTGGCCCGCGTGTAGTGCTCCCTACCCAAGCACAGCCGCTGTTTCCCCTCATGCAGTAATAGCTTAGCATCCAAGCAAATAGCTTAACATGCCCGGTAAGCATTTTCCCCTTGAACACGCCCTCCTTTCTAAGTTGTCGATCACTTCACTTTCGTCAAATACCTTACCTTATATGGAACAAGGACCTGTTGTATGTCATGATTTTGCACACGTTTCTACCCTTAGACGCGGAAGGCAAGCTTCTCATTGGCTAAGACGCTAAATTAGGCTGATGTTTTGTTCATTCCCTAGGCCCCAGATTTCCATATAAACCCGAGATTTCCTGATCTCGGCGGTAGTGCGGTTCCGAATGAAATCTATGCGACTCGATCCGATCCATGACAGTGCGATATACCGAACTATTACGGTCCAGAGCCTCGTTCGTTGAACCAATGGTGCAGGGCGTCGATATGGTCATTGGTTCGCCTACATGTAGCTAACGCAGTCTGATACACACTCTGGCCCCGTCCAACACCATACAATGGTGCAGAGCGTCGATATGACCATTGGCTCGCCTAGCTAATACACACTCGGGTCCCGCCGTCCAGACACCCGTGTATTCAAACCCTGGTGGTTCCCGTCGTCGAGACTGACCAGCCGTCCGTCTCTCGGTGTAGCAGTGCCCGTACCGTATACCGAGTGACAAGCCACACGAACGAATGATGGTCCTGGCTGTATCCGATCCCTTTGTAGTTGGTATTACACACCATTCGGAACTCGTATTATGTCTAATTATTGAACTACGCTACCACTCTTTTTGTATGTCATTAGTGCCTTTTATTGTTGTTGAATGCAGAAAGATAATAAACTAACCCCAACTGATATTGTCACAACAACGTTTGTGTCCGCCCTATAATTTTGTTGACCCACAGTAGTGGGAACGCAACACTTTTAATCTTCTTTTAACCGTGTTGAAAATTACTAATGTTTTAAGTTGTTTTATACATTTGAAGGATTGAGTGACTTTCTCTTTATTCATCCATTCATTCATTCATTTTATTTTCTTCAGTATTGACATATTACAATAATAGTTTACAAAATACAAAGAAGTAATACTGAAGAGGGGCCGCTGTTAAGCAGAACTTGTAAGCTTGGGTCCCCATGCACGCATGTGCTCTGAGCTGTATAAAGAAAGGATGCATAAGCGTAAAAGTACCTGGCATGGGAACTCATCAGAGCACATGCTGCATCTATGAATAATAATACGTGTATTTGTAACTTACTTAATACATTAAACACAAATAAACAAAGGACTAGGACAAACAATAGACAATACATGAAGGACCAGTCCAGGAATGCACCATTGAATTATAGAATTAGTAAATACATGTACTTTACATAGATTCACAATAAAGATTTAACCAAAAAGATTTGTAATCCCTCATATATAACATGCAAACAGGTATGGGAGTTAATGTGAGGTGGAAATGAAGTGTCTGCCGAGTGGAATATATGTGGATCTCATTATTCCACCTGAAAATTGCATTAATAAAAGGGGTAATGTATTTGAAACATACTGATACATGAGGGACCCAAGTTGATGGTAATAATAATAATAATAATAATAATACATAAAAATAATAATAAATAAATAATAATAAATATTTTTAGCGCGCACATATCCACCCTGCTGGTGATAAATATCCTTAATCTTCAAAGTACTGTATTTAATAAAGAGAGGATAATCATTTATAGATCATGGGCATAACAGTCAACGGAATTAATAATACGAAGATTATGAAGATTGCTGATGAAACAGTTATCCCAAGTAAGAATACCATAATTAAGGTATGACAAAATTAGTTTTTGTGATGTTGAGTGACTCTAAACCAACTGGAAACTAATCTAAGCTCACTATTGACTATGTCAGAAAGTGTCTTCAAGCTGCGATGAGGAAAAAAATAGGCTTGAGTCATCAGCAAATAAAATAAATGAAAGGACATCTGATGATTTTGTAAAGTCATTAATACACTCACTGGCCAAAAGTATTGCAACATGCTCAAAATAGCACTTTACAGTAACAGGTGAGATGATCATTTAATCCGATTTCATCGATCGTGTATTACATAATTTCCGAGCAAGAACAATAAAAAAGAACATTAACTTCAAAACACAGGCATTTTCAAGAAGTCTTAAGTAGTGTAAATAAAATTAAATACATTTTTGTAACACAGTTCTCCAAACTGAACTTTGGTGATGTTGCAATACTTATGGCCAGTGAGTATATAAATAATAAAGTGCAATGGACCTAGAATTGACCATTGTGGAGTGTCGAGGCCGAGCGGTATAGCTTACCGGACTCAATTTCTGGTGTTAGCAGCAGAATGTGGGTTCGAATCCCGGCCGTGACACTTGTGTCCTTGAGCAAAACACTTAACCATAATTGCTTCTCTCCACCCAGGGGTTAAATGGGTACCTGTGAGGGCAGAGTTGGCCGATTAGCACTATATGCGCTGTAATGGCAGCAATTGAGCTGTATACTCCCCAGAGAGCTGAGATGGTTTCAGGAATGATTTATGAGCAGGGGTAATGATATAATGCGCCTTGAGCACCACTTAGTTGGTGGATACGTGCGCTATATAAGTCCACACATTATTATTATTGGCTGTTCCCGAGAGACTCGGAACAGCCTTTGTTTCTGTCGAGATTTTTATTTTTAGCTGTTACGACCTGTTAGTCGGAACAGCTATTGTTTCTGTCAAGATTTTTTTTATTTTTATTATACATTATTCTTCCTTTCCGACCTAAACCCCATTGCATTAACACGTGCACTTTCTTCGCGGCAAATGGCCTTCATAGCATTGTCAGAAAGAGTCAACTCATATACCATATGGAAGCTTATGCCTTGACTTAGTTTCTAAATGTCATTAGAGTAAAATTCCTAATTAATTAGCTTAGTTATAGTCACGTGAATATTTAATTAGGCAATCTTGTTACCACCATAGCTCAAGAAGTATACACCCGATCATCAACATTTTTTCAGTTATACATTTGTGGGGTACTGTAGATGTGCCTTTTGGCCTAGAATGTCTTGTGACGTCATCATGACATCATTTATAGCGCGTTTTGTATCTGTGTACAAAACACATGGACTATGTGACCAAGTCCTACATTATTCGGAAGTGATTCTCCATAATATCTTCGTACATAATACACACAGACTTAATCGAGCGACTTAATCGAGTCTATTTAAATGACGATGTCTGATAACGCAATTGTAGTTGGAGTTTCTCATGCACAACTTGTCCGTGAGTGTTAAAACTGACGTTGTGTATTTTTGAGTTAGAAAGTTAGGTCTGTAAATGTGACGATACGATATCATTTGTTTTCGTCCCAATGATCGTTGGAGAATCGTTTCACAGTTAATGGAAGGGTCTTCATTACTTTGTTTCATTTGAAGGTATGTAAACTTTCACATTAATTATACATGTATACAGCTAATGACGATACAAAACTAATGTTAACATTTTGTCATTAGTGTGCTGGCCATGTAAATGTGTATGTGTGTACGGGTTGACTGTAGTATAGCTATGTGTACAACCATTGTCAATGTCACTGTTCTGTACAAATATGGATGGAGGGGTCACCATGATATGTGGACATGATCTGTTCGCTGTTTTATTAACAAAATACACACACATGGGGGATGTTACACTACTATTAACGTTACTAGTAGTAGTAGGTAAAACATCTACAGTTTACACTACTTATAATGGTGTGCATGATGAACATCATGTAAGTTTTTCTGCACTCAAACAATTATTAATTAACTTTTGATGAATCTATCCCCCCCCCCCAACAGAAAAAGACAAAATGAGAAAATAAAAGCATTTTATGGGCAGATTTAGTGTGGAAAACTAATATTACTTAGGGCTGTGCATTATTGGTTATTTCGTACCAAATTTTTTAAAATATGTGTTGTCGCTCAATTCCTAGCAAGCATGTATAGACCTTATGCACATGACGTCATTTGAGTAGGGCGCCCTCGGCTAGAGGTCAAAAGAAGGTTGCTCATTGGCCCAATCTGTGCACCGCGTGTGTATAAATGTGCGTTTTCCATCATCATTTTACCTCTAAGATGGCGGCGTGATGACGTCAATGCATAAGGTCTATTGAGAAAGCTTAAAATGTTTATTGTTTCTTTTTACATTGAATAAGTGATTAATTGGCCATCAATTCTTAGGCATGTATCATCACCATCTAAGCTGAGTTTGTATTAGCAGAACCTTAATTATGAATAACAATTTAGGAATTTCAATATCTAGAAAAACTTAAAGGGGACCACACCAATATTATATACACTATCAGTATATATTGAATACACATGTATCTTAATTAGTATAAATAGTACATGTAATTGTCTACAGCCCATCGTATCATAACTACACACAAGTATTAATCCTTCACACTTGTAAAATAAAGTTTTCCACCCTTTTTACTCCAGATTGAAACCAAAGAACACTTGCTACTGCTACGAGGTGTGTCAGAGTCTGTATAACTTTTCGATCCAATGGCCAAGAGTTGAAGTCGATTCTTCAAAAGGAGTTAATGTATGTTTCAAATTAATTTATATGGATCTATCCTATCTGTAGAAGTCTGTACCTTCATGAGAATTGTTTTCAGTACCTTAAAACACATCTAACTAATTTAAGGTATTTTTTTAACATGTTAGAACAATCATAGTACACAGGAAATGTTTTTGGACTAGACCAAAATTCCCCACACGTGTAGTTATTATAAAACAATATCTGTTGTGTGATCTAGTAAAATGTATATTATGAGAGTTGGGCTATGTAAACATAGTAAACATCCCCCACTCTTGTCAGCCTTGCTATACATTTTGTCAGATTATCCAATTCAAGGTCATAGTTATTTTTATGCAAGCATTTAGGATAGTTGAACCCAAGTACTGACCATCAATCCCATAAACACAAGTTGGTGTAAAGATATTAAAGGGACAGTATTGCCACAATCAGAGCAGACTTTCTACAGGGCATGGAATCGGTGTCCTTGTTAAAGATAAACACATTGACTGAAAATTACTGGCTCATTTATGCAGCAGCAACACGAATATGACCTTATCATGTGAATATTATTTTCAGTCACTGAGTTCATCTACAACATGAACTCTAAAAGCCACATTTAAACAATAACTTTACAAAGACTATTTATGAACATGTATTTTCAACGGTTACAGAGAAATAAATACATAAAACAATCAGAAGATCATTTCGTTATTGTTTGTTTCTGTTCATTTTACAGTTATCCTTCAAATTACAATGTGTTGTCTCCTAGGCCATCCTAACAAGGTAAGCATGTGTTCCTTATAAAAGATGTACTTATTTATGGCAATTTTCTATGGAAATTTTACAGTTTAAAGGTAATGATTCAGCTGAATGTTACATCAAAAACAATGACATTGTTTTATTTGATTTCTTGCCATGGATAATACATGCTTATTTCATTAGACCCAGAATCCAGGTCAACATTAATCAACAATTCATATCTTCTGAACCACATGGCAGATATTGATAATCTTTGTGGCATATTCTCGGATTTTATCCATGTTATAGTTCATCAAAAGAATGACCCATATTGACTTCTACTTCCGGTTCAACAGGAAGTCTGACTAAAAATCAATATTTTAGGGGACAACAACGATGTAATTAAGATTTTTGTGAAGTTTGTGCGTCAGATATCAAACATGAGGTCCAAAGTCTTAAAATTATAGATTTACTCGCGTATAGCGCCCTCAAGTGACCGGTTTTAAAAGTGACATAACCATTGTTCTTAGCGTTGCAAATTACAGTGTACAATGCAAAGGGCCGAAAATTAAACTTTATTGTATTGGGTCAAACTATACACCAAATTGTAAACTTAGTATGAAAAACTAAATTTCGTCATCGTGATGTCATCCGGTTTCCATTTACAGTCTCATGAATATTTCATTAGCAAATCCATTTTGAACCATAACTCAAGAAGTATACACTCGATACTTAAACTTTTTGCAGTTATAGACTTGATGGGTACTGTGACTGTGCGCTGTGGCATCGTGACCTCTACTTCCGGTTCAAAATTAAACTTTATTGTATTGGGTCAAACTATACACCAAATTGTAAACTTAGTATGAAATACTAAATTTCGTCATCGATATGTCATCCGGTTTCCATTTACAGTCTCATGAATATTTAATTAGAAAAACAAAATTATACATAACTCAAGAAGTATACACTCGATACTTAAACATTTTGCAGTTATAGACTTGATGGGTACTGTGAATGTGCGCTGTGGTATCGTGACCTCATAATGACCTCTACTTCCGGTTCAAAATTAAACTTTATTGTATTGGGTCAAACTATACACCAAATTGTAAACTTAGTATGAAAAACTAAATTTCGTCATCGTGATGTCATCCGGTTTCCATTTACAGTCTCATGAATATTTAATTAGCAAATCCATTTTGAACCATAACTGAAGAAGTATACACTTGATACTTAAACTTTTTGCAGTTATAGACTTAATGGGTACTGTGAATGTGCGCTGTGGTATCGTGACCTCATAATGACCTCTACTTCCGGGTCAACAGGAAGCTTGAATAAAATTCAATATTTTAGGGTACAAAACAATGCGATGAAGTTTCTTTAACATGTTAGAACAAAAATAGTACTGAGGAATTCTTATTATTTTTTTGACTGCATCCAAAAATCCTCACGAATGAAATGCAAATAAACCACACATTATGAATCGTAACAGCTTTGTGTTCGTCCGAAGGACAAACACCTTGCAAAAACAAAGGTCAAGATCATTTCATGCAGACTCCTGTACCATAACAACTTATCTGACATTAAATTCACAAACACGACCCCACTTTGACCTTTCCTTCCAGTCCAAACAGGACAAAACAAGACACCCTCACCCTCAGTATCAGTCTCCGTTGAAATAGTTCATGGCATACTCCAGTATATAAGGTCAAGGTCATTAACTGTAAACAACACAACGTCATTAACGTGTAACAGCTGTGTTCGTCCAAAGGACAAAAACCTAAATGTCTAGTTAGCTGTTACGACCTGGTAGGTCGGAACAGCTATTGTTTCTGTCAAGATTTTTATTATTTTTTATTATACATTATTCTTTATTTCCGGCAAAACCCCATTGCATTAACACGTGCACTTTCTTCGCGGCAAATGGCCTTCTTGGCATTGTCAGAAAGAGTCAACTCATATACCATATGGAAGCTTATGCCTTGACTTAGTTTCTAAATGTCATTAGACTAAAATTCTTAATTAATTAGCTTAGTTATAGTCACGTGAATATTTAATTAGGCAATCTTGTTACCACCATAGCTCAAGAAGTATACACCCGATCATCAAACTTTTTTCAGTTATACATTTGTGGGGTACTGTAGATGTGCCTTTTGGCCTGCAATGTCTTGTGACGTCATCATGACATAATTTATAGCGCGTTTTGTATCTGTGTACAAAACACATGCACTGAAAAAGTTGATGTGACCATGTCGCTTCCTTATTCGGCAGTAATTCTCCATATCTTTGTACATAATACACAAACAGATATGACGTGGGACTTGTTTGCGAGTCCAATTAATTACGATCTTTGTACGCAATAATAATACATAGATCCCTCCACACACGTTGTGTACTGCATTCCTACATGTGTAAATGACATGAAATCAGAGTGCGTCCGATTCCTTTTAGTTTCATTTTGATAATTATAATGAGTCCATTACATTGGCGAAGATGATGAAAAGCTGATTTGAACTGTCACCGGTGAGCATTCTTTTCATATGATAGCATACATTTCTAGCAAAAAGGAAAATTGTAAAAGAGGGCCGGACATTTTCGTAACGTTAAGTCCCATTGTTTTACGTACATGTAAGTGCAGCAATATACACATCGTTAGTTTAACCAGTAGCAATATGGCGGAACAACCACTAGCAAGTAGCAGTGACTGTCGTAAATGAAACAAGGACTTTGAAAACTGAACCATTCACTCACTACGACGATCAGATATCAACCGGTAAGGCTTGGGGAGATTGGTTATAGGGAATTGAGCATGAATTCCGCTATTTTCGAATTACTAAACCGTATTTTGAAAAAATGTTTTTCTCAAAAAATCTTCAGTTTGTGCACAAATTAACGTTAAGTAGTAAAGTACCTATTTATTTGTATGCACGCATTGGGATAGTACTGACCATCAATCCCATAAACAGAATTGGTGTAAAGATGTTAAAGGGACAGTATCGTCACGATCAGAGCAGACTTTCTACAAACAGGGCATGGAATCGGCATCCTAGTTTAAGATGAACACAGTGACTAAAAATTACTGTGAAAAGAACTAGGGGTACAACTCGACGTTTCGATCAGTATGCTCTGATCGTCCTCATTCTCCTGAGGACGATCAGAGCATACTGATCGAAACGTCGAGTTGTACCCCCAGTTCTTTTCAGAACTAATTACTACTCAATTGAGATTCCACATGGTGTCACCGCAATTAGTCTTACTTATCATCCTCACCATGCAAAGCTACAAGTTTTACCTAAAAATTACTGGCTCATTTATGCAGCAGTAACACAAATATGAGTATGACCTCATTATGTGAGTATTATTTTCAGTCACTGGGTTAAACATGAAGTTGAACTCTGATTCCATGTCCTATTGATCGTGACGATAAGCCCACCTTCAAGCAATAACTTTAATTAGCTGTTACGACTACCTGTTAGTCACATACAAGAAACACAATAGTGCATCTTTCTACAAGGAACACATCATTACCTTGTTAAGATCGCCTTACAAACTTATACGAAGTCACAACACAATGTAATTTGAAGGATAACTGTACAATGAGTTCACTACCCACGCAAACTATTTCTTATAGCTCTGACATACACTTTGTCTTTCCTTTTAACACCAACCTTAACTTACGAAATTATGTATTTGGGTCTTTCCACACTAATGTACAAAAGTGTGACATTTTAGGAACATGGGACATTGATAATAAAATGAAGTACTTTTTACTCATAACTTTTTCTGTGTACATTCCAAGTGCCTTGAGGATTGTGCTTTTCAAAAATTAAGACAACTTTCTAAGTAATTAAGTAATTACAAGGGAATCTTCTTTAAGATATATATGTTTGTAACATGGACAGACGTTTATTTAGAAATTGACTAAAAGTACTAATAGAACAGATTTATTCACTCACATGTCCCTTTATAATGCTATTCCCTAAGTTGTTACCTGAAAAATCAAGACAACCCTCCTGGTATTAAACAAATAACAGGGATCATCTTCAAAATATTATGTTTGTAACGTGGGCAGACATTTGTCACAAATTGTCTGTCCACGTTACATACGGGTATATTCACATGCTAATTTCTTAAATACCCAGATGTCTTACTTTTGCTCATAACAATCCAAAAGGGGTTAGGGATGTAAATGAAAAGCATTTGAGTAATTATTTAATTCTATTATCACTTTCCTGTCGATTTTCAAACAAAATGTCTGTCCATGTTACAAACATCTCTTAAAGATGATCCTGTAATTTCTTAAGTACCAATATTATTTTCTTATTATTTGTTATGCACAATCATTAAATGCGAAGGAATGTTCAGGAATAGATTAGGACAAAACAGTTGCCTTTATTTGACCCTCCCATGTCACACTCCAATAGTTATCATAATATGTACCCATTAGTGTGGAAAGACCCACTTATTATTTATTTTGTAAGTTCTTTAAAACAGTTTTCTATATATTTAATAGAGTTGTAATTTTTACAAAGTTTTACTTTCCCCAAAACCATCCAATTGTCAACTTTGATCAACTGTTCCTCAATTGAGCTATGCTTACACCAGCACGACAACTTAAGCCCCTGTAGTGGCTGTCTTCTATAGCCTGTGCATTACCAGTCAATTCTTAATTTGGTAGTTGACAAATCTATTAAGACCTGTCCACCATAAAACTCATATAGCGCCCTCAAGTGACCGGTTTTAAAAGTGACATAACCATTGTTCTTAGCGTTGCAAATTACAGTGTACAATGCAAAGGGCCGAAAATTAAACTTTATTGTATTGGGTCAAACTATACACCAAATTGTAAACTTAGTATGAAAAACTTAATTTCGTCATTGTGATGTCATCTGGTTTCCATTTACAGTCTCATGAATATTTAATTAGCAAATCCATTTTGAACCATAACTCAAGAAGTATACACTCGATACTTAAACTGTTTGTAGTTATAGACTTGATGGGTACTGTGAATGTGCGCTGTGGTATCGTTACCTCATAATGACCTCTACTTCCGGTTTAACAGGAAGTTTGAATAAAAATCAATATTTTAGGGTACAAAAACAATGCGATGAAGCTTCTTTAACATGTTAGAACAAAAATAGTACTGAGGAATTCTTATTATTTTTTTGACTGCACCCAAACATCCTCACGAATGAAATGCAAATAAACCACACATTATGAATCGTAACAGCTTTGTGTTCGTCCGAAGGACAAACACCTTGCAAAAACAAAGGTCAAGATCATTACATGCAGACTCCTGTACCTTACAACTTATCTGACATTAAATTCACAAACACGACCCCACTTTGACCTTTCCTTCCAGTCCAAACAGGACACAACAAGACACCCTCAATATCAGTCTCCGTTGAAATAGTTAATGGCATACTCCATTAAGTAAGGTCAAGGTCATTAACTGTAAACAACACAACGTCATTAACGTAACAGCGCTGTTCGTCCAAAGGACAAAAGCCTAAATGTCTAGTTTTTTATTATTATTCTTTCTTTACCTCCAAACCCCATTGACTTAACATGTGACTTTTCTGACCACCAAATGTCCTTCTTTCAATCATCATAAGTATATAAATCATATAGCATATGGAAGCTTATGTCTTGACTTAGATTCTAAATTAATTTGACTAGGATTCTTAATTAATTGAGACAATTACAGGCACGTGAATATTTAATTAGGCAATCTTGTTACCAGCATATCTCAAGAAGTATACACCCGATCATCAAACTTTTTTCAGTTATACATTTATGGGGTACTGTAGATGTGCCTGTTGGCCTAGAATGTCTTGTGACGTCATCATGACATCATTTATAGCGCGTTTTGTATCTGTGTACAAAACACATGGACTATGTGACCAAGTCACGTCATTATTCGTCATTATTCTCCTATATCTTTGTACAGAATACACACGCAGATATGACATTCGACTTGTTACCGAGTCTAATTAAACGACGATGTCTGAACGCAATAATAATACATAGCTCCCTATAGACAGTACACACGTTGTGTAGTTATTGCATTCCTCAGTAAATGACATGAAAGCAGAGTGCGTCCGATTCCTTTAATTTTGATAATTACAATGTGTCCATTACATTGGCGAC
Source organism: Zoroaster sp. YZ-2022 (assembly GCA_029582265.1). NCBI lineage: Eukaryota > Metazoa > Echinodermata > Asteroidea > Forcipulatida > Zoroasteridae > Zoroaster > Zoroaster sp. YZ-2022. Next base: position 61,361,640 of record CM055817.1, read on the forward strand.
GAGGATGATAAGCTGATTTGAACTGTAACCGGTGAGCATTCTTTTCATATGATAGCATACATTTCTAGCAAAACGGAAAATAGTAAAAGAGGGCCGGACATTTTCGTAACGTTAAGTCCCATTGTAAGTCCAGCAATATACACATCGTTAGGTTAACCAGTAGCAATATATCGGAACAACCAGTAGCAGTGACTGTCGACCGTAACTGAAACAAGGACTTTGAAAACTGAACCATTCACTAACTCCGACGATCAGATATCAACCGGGAGGCTTGGGAAGATTGGTTATAGGAATTGAGCATGAATTCCGCTATTTTCGAATTACTATTACTAAACCGTATTTTGCGTATTACTGGTTGCATAAACTTATCTAAGTCGTGCTTGTTCCAGAAATAAAAATTATAGTGAAATTGTATGATTTACTGGAAAGTTAATGCTTGTGAAAGTGGAAAAAGTTGTTTAACCACTGATTTTACTAGATACAAATAGTAAGAGATTTACATGACCTCAATTTTTTTCACGAACATCTGTGATTTTATTGTTCTATGCCGTCAACAAGCTGTTGTCTGTGGAAACCAAAATATATGAATGCTTTGCATTTGCAATGATTTTTTTAAAGAAATACTGATCCTCAAATTGGACACATTCCTTATAGAAGAAGCGAACGAAGACTACTTAATTCGTTGGTGTTTATTTCGACGGTAGTGGAAAATTATTGAGAAAATGAAACATTAATATCATGGTTATGAAAAGAAATCTTTTATTTGACAAAATGTTAACAGCATTTTTACACATTTCAAAGTTTTAAAGTACTTTTTGCCAAAAATTTAACCACCTTCCATTTTATTGGTCTTTCAAGAATATTGATTAAAAGTTTTGAGAGCTTCTCCAAATTATACCATTTTTTTTTTAAAGTCGAAAACAATATCTGGAAGAAGATGAAACATGATTTCAACTGTTTTTCTTCTTGGGTACATTTTCTGTGGCCCCATCAACTTTAACAGTTTGGGGTGAGTCATTATACCAACATCAATTTTCTGATGACCACAATTCTGTTCGTCTCAAAAAAACGGCACTCAAGACGTCCACGCGTATGATCATGCATTGAAATTCAGCATTTTACAAGAGAATCATTCACTGAAACAAACAAACATCAAACTGCTAATATTTTCAACAGTTACAGATAAATAAATACATAAAACAATCAGAAGATCATTTCATTATTGTTTGTTTCTGTTCATTTTACAGTTATCCTTCAAATTACAATGTGTTGTCTCCTAGGCCATCCTAACAAGGTAAGCATGTGTTCCTTATAAAAGATGTACTTATTTATGGCAATTTTCTATGGAAATTTAACAGTTTAAAGGGTAATGATTCAGCTGAATGTTACATAAAAAACAATGACATTGTTTTATTTGATTTCTTGCCATGGATAAGGCTTCTTAATACATGGAATACATGCTTATTTCATTAGGCCCACAATCCACGTCAACATTAATCAACAATTCATATCTTCTGAACCACATGCCAGAAATTGATAATCATTGTGGCATATTCTCGAATTTTATCCGCGTTATAGTTCATCAAAAGAATGACCCGATATTGACCTCTACTTCCGGTTCAACAGGTAGTCTGAATAAAAATCAATATTTTAGGGTACAAAAAAGATGTAATTAAAATTTTTCTGAAGTTTGTGCGTCAGATATCAAATATGAGGTCCAAAGTCTTAAAAAATATAGATTCACTCACGTATAGCGCCCTCAAGTGACCGGTTTTAAAAGTGCATAACCAGTGTTCTCAGCGAAGAGATCGTGAGTCTTAATAGATTGACTTTGTGTATCATAAGTGTCAAGATCAGGGTTAGGCCTACAACTTAGGTTGAGGGTCGCATCATAACAATCATAATCCAACAACTGAACAGCCTTGTGTTCGTCCATATAGGACAAACACTAAATGTCTAATTATTAGTATTAGTAGTATTAGTATTAGTATTAGTATTAGTATTAGTATTAGTATTAGTATTAGTATTAGTATTAGTATTAGTATTAGTATTAGTATTAGTATGGAATACCACAGCTTAGAGATTTAAAAGATGAATTAGAACCAGCAATGGACACATATTTGCTTCTATTAGAAAGATAACTGTTAAACTTAAGCCACTCTATGGATACTTATCGAATGCCATAATGGGATAATTTATGCAATAAGATGTCATGGTCAATTGTATCAAAGGCTTTTGAAAGATCAATGAATATCCCCAGAGTGTGTTTAACATCATCTACAGCGTTAGAAACTTAATAGTGAAAACTGCATGTGTAGTAGAATGTTTACTGCTACGAAATCCATATTGAGAGTCAGTTAAAATATTAACTTAATCATAAGTCCACTTTTCCTAATTTTTATGAAATAAATTTTAATTTTAATTAAAAATGTTTAAATTTCATAATTTTTATGAAAGATATCATTTTATTGCAATTTTTCTAAATACGACTTTATTTACCAAAATTTATTTCATAATTAGGAAAAGTGTACTTATGATTAAGTCAAAATACTTTTGAACATGTTTGAATCAAGATAAACATTAAACAACCAACCTGTATTTCACCTAATAATATCGTACCATTAATACAAAGAAAAATAGCAAAATGCAGTCAGATTTGTGATCATCAATTATTTTATGCCGTAATATTTGTGTTCTGTCAGTGGTATTTGGGGAATAATGTTTATTTTCTATTGATACAATGGTACCGCAGACAGAAAGATTTCAAGGTATATCAATATGTTTGATACCATAAACAACTTTACATCAAGTTAGTTCAAACGTTTATACTGATTATTTGTTATGACCAATGTTAGACTAGACGATTCTTTAAATATGTTGTATTAGCGGATCAGCCCAAGACCCACGACGTTTCCTATATAGCACAATCCGTACCCTTTAAGTTGCTAACTTCCTTTGGGGCGAGAACAGTTTCGATCAGCATCTTGAATACTGAGCTATAAGGCGGGTAGTTCGTAAAACTAAAAGACAATATTCAACCCAGTACAGCATCTTGTAGCCCAGATGAAACGCTTCGCAGATTTAGAGATATATCACCCGTGTTTGGCTAAAGATCCAAATATAGAATTTAAAAACGAAAGAATTTGGAAAGATGAAAAAAATTCAGATGTCAGTAACTGTATAAAAGCGATATTTAAAACGCGCTTGATTCTGATTGACAGCTGCGCTGGCCAATCGGAAGACTGCACATGCTCTCGTGAAAGCTGAGGATTAAAACAGTGTGCCAACATTTTTATTAATTTTATTTTTTATTGATTTTTTTTAATGGTACTAATCCTTAACGGATTTTTTCGTTCAATGTCTCAAGTGAAATTTTATAAAATCCTTAACCCCCAACAATGGTAAATAAACATTTAAATATATTTTACCGCCTAATCGGCCAAAACACGTGCGATATAAGTTAAGTTTCTCGTGAGAGAACAATCAGAACACATTGATTCGTTTCTCCATGGTAAAATCTTTACTGATTCATCCTCATTGTCAATATTTATAAATCATCTTGAATCATCCCAAGGAGGGCGAGAGCATTATTTCTGCTATACGGCTAGCTCCATGTCCTATGATAACCATTTTCCATTTGTGTTCACTTTGTGAGTGTTACCCTTATTTAAGACTTTGTAGACTAGGCACGATATGATCCTGCTCCCCTCCTCACGAGTAACAATTAATACATTGATAATTCCTTATTACACTTAATTAATAGTAATATTAGCAAGTTAATATGTTATAGGTCCTTTATATACATATTAATGAGGAATAAAGCATAAGTGGAATGGGCGGGTAGGGGGTATCGCCATGCCTGACCATTAATTACGTCTGGATTTATTAGATTAATTACGTCTGGATTTATTAACATTCTCTATCTCTTTGAGAAAGAACCTGCTAGGTTCGAAACGTAAGGCCAATAACATTCGTTTAATAATGTCGAGTTCAATTAAACCTTGTAAATATTGGTAAAACTTGTAGCTTTGCATGGTGAGTATGATAAGTAAGACTAATTGCGGTGACACCATGTGGAATCTCAATTGAGTAGTAATTAGTTCTGAAAAGAACTGGGGGTACAACTCGACGTTTCGATCAGTATGCTCTGATCGTCCTCAGGAGAATGCCGGACTCTGGAAAATGCTGCTGCTTAAGTAGGCTGCTGGAGGATCATCCCATGAATGGATGCTGGAGGATTAGTTCGTTGAGGCGCGCAGGCGGGAAACTGTGAGACTATGAGACTAGGATCCTAGGGGTTGGGGGAGAGGAGTGTGTGCTCACTGAACTGAATCAGTTGTTAACAAGCACAGGGGAAGGAGGGTGGTTGACTTAGGATATAGGGGATCCCTCAGTCTGGTGGGTTATGGACTGGATATAGAAGATCCTTCAGTCTGTAGTATAGGTCGCCAAATGTCGCTGATGAAGAAACCGATGTCCTGTGGCACAGTGTCGTGTTTGACGATCTCGATGGCCTCTCTGATGCGTCTGGGGTGCCATGCGTCGATGGGTGTGATGAGTTGGGCTGCCTGCCAGTCGATTTGGTGGTCCTGATGTGCGAGTGCTTGACGATGGCGGACTTCTCGAAATCTCCTCTGCGGCCGTGTGCTCGGTGTTCCTTCAATCTGATGGGGAGGTTGCGTTTTGTTTCGCCGATGTACACCTTACCGCACTCACAGGGGATCCGGTAGACTCCCGCTCTGTTGTTTGGGTCCGGTTTGTCCTTGTGGGTATGTAGAAGTCCTTGGAGTTTGCTGGGGGCTGAGTGGAACACATCGATGCCTGCTTGTCGGAGGATGCGTTGTAGTTTGTGAGACGTCGAACCTAGAGAGGGGAGACAAGCAGAGAGGGTTAGATCACTTACCTTGCTTTTGGAGTCTCATAGTCTCATAGTCTCACAGTTTCCCGCCTGCGCGCCTCAACGAACTAATCCTCCAGCATCCATTCATGGGATGATCCTCCAGCAGCCTACTTAAGCAGCAGCATTTTCCAGAGTCCGGCATTCTCCTGAGGACGATCAGAGCATACTGATCGAAACGTCGAGTTGTACCCCCAGTTCTTTTCAGAACTAATTACTACTCAATTGAGATTCCACATGGTGTCACCGCAATTAGTCTTACTTGTAAATATTACTGTAAATAATTGTATAAAGAAACTGAAATTCATTGTTAATATCAATCCTGTCTTCGTTGCCCTGTCATTTGTCTGAATATTTTTAGGACCACCACTATAGTTTTATACACAAGTTATTCAAGCGGAGAAAAAGGTGGTGACATATTCCAATGTCAAACATATGAAAGTATCATACAAGAATCTGAGTATTCCTTTCGGTCATATTGCATAACAAATTTGTTTCCCTTTGAAACAGTGGCGTAGCCAGGATTTTCGGAGTGGGGGAGGGGCAAACATTTTGGGGGTGAATATACCGACACTATTTAGCCAACAAGTGGGGGCGGCTGCCCGCCCCCTTTTGCTACGCCACTGTCTTGTAAAATCTCCACGTCATTCTTTCACCTTTTCCCTTAAGTTTTACTTTCTTTCCTTGTTCGTTCGTTCATTTGTTTGTTTGTTTGTTTGTTTTTTGCGGAGGTGGGTGTTGCCTGCAATTTCCTGACGCGCAAGGCATGTCATATAAGATAGTTTTGAAAGGAATTTGTCCTATAATTTCATACCCGAGCCTGAGAATTTAATGAAAAAGTTTACAAATGAATGCCAATTGATGGAATTGAATGAACCGCTTGCGAATGGTTGTCATAAATTGAATAAATTATGCCACACTTTCAATTAGAACGTACCGGATACTTATTTTGGCGATGAGTTGGGTTAAATGAACGTTAAATAAATGGGTTAGATGAGTTGGGTATTACATTGAATGAAAAAAGGTTTCAAATTCGCCGAGAAAACCTATACTATGATTTTGTTTAATACTATGTCAATTCAACACTTATTTTTGAGACTGGTCGTTATTTAAAAAATAAAAAATAAATAAAAAATGGGTTTAAGATTAAGAAATTATTTTCTACATCATTTGTGGGAAATAAGTAATTGTATTTTGTTTACTGCAAGAAAAAATGTTTCGACGAACAGTTTCCCATATTGAATTTTTTTTTGATATGACACGGACCTCATGCCCTTCTCACTTCTAAGTATATAGCGATCTACCCCCATGTATTTGTGTAAGAATTTTGGGCATGTTGTGACTTGAAGAGATGTCGAAGAGACCACTCTTTGTGGACTTGCCTTACGTTATCAGAAATCAGGGAATGTACTTCTCCCTCTTTTGGAACCAAACAAATTAAATCAAATGACTGTACTACTTTTCGAGCTCATTTGGAATAAAACATACTGTCATATACTTTCCAGTTTTGAAATAAGTTCATACTGAAAATGTTGGTAGTATTATAAATACCCTGGTACTCTACACGAGCCCTGGTAACATTATTTTGATAGTTATTCAAGCTACGTGGCAGCTATACGTGGGGTATGAGTGATGCAAAGTCTACTTACAATTATAATAGCTTTGCATGTAGGACTTTAATCAAGTGGCATGGGTTATCTTGTTATGACTTTCGTGACAACAACCAGCAAAGTGCTGAAACTAGTTTTGCTTCTAATGCATTAATAATTCAGCAGTGACGACACACGTGATTTGCCTACACATATACACAAGGAAATAATTCCGGTATCCTATAGCTTACACTAACTGATCATGGAGTTTAATGTTCATTCTGCGTTGCTTACCCACCACTAAAAACTGGAGGACAGTTTTACGAATAAAACCAAAGTGCCAATAATTCCGTATTAGCAAATGTATTTCTTTACTTGTATTTTGTTTCGCTTCTTGTTTGCACGTTTTGTCTCGTAAATAAATTAACAGAGTTAATTGGTTTTGAATGAAGATATAAGGTATATCAGGAGTATAATATACACATATTTCCATTGATGTATGTAAGCTGTACTAGGAATACTTGACTCGAGTAAGATAATTCATGGTGCACTAAGAGCAGAGATGTTAAGTCTCACACATTGAGCGTGAAATCTCACGCAGAGTGAGTTTGGAGTTGTTTAATTAAAAAAAATAATGTGACAATAATAGCAGCATTTGTATCGTTCTAAACATTTCTGATGATGGTGTGGAACATACGTGCATACTATTGTATGGATCATAATATACGAGCATTCCTTGTATATAGCAACTGCATACTACTATTTACCTTTGTTTAATTAATGAGGCAGCATGCACAAATTAGAAACAAAGTGTTGCACCTGTTGGGAAATTTGATTATTATGTGTTCTGTTCTGTTACTTGATTGTACTTTATGTGAATAAACTGAACGACATGGGTAAAGATGGCAAAACAGCTTCTACGAGTATACTTTAAACTTTTTTGGAATAAAGTTAAACAATAAACAACCAACCTGTTTCAAAAGTTTCAGCTTAATAGAACAGTGTGCCATTATTGAGAAGAAAAAATGAAAACGCAGTCATACTTTTTGATAAGCCAAGAAATTATTATAGGCCGTAAGATTTAAAAAAAAAATTATGGTTATTGTTCCCTGATACGATGGTACCTCAGACAAAAAGATTTCTAGGAACATAAATATTGTGTTTGACACAAACAAATGATCAACTTCACATCAAGTTATTTATAACTTTGATACTGATTACTTGGGACGAGAACAATTATTTTGATCAGAAAACTGTGATGCCAATTTGTGTAAAAGACAATTTGCCGACTGACTTCAGCGACGGTAAAGAATGACATTGTAACAAAATCGCTGGACGAAGGGTGGGACAGGGGGGTCGGAATGGGCGGGGGTGTATCGCCATGCCTGAATATTTACTGATGTCCTATTATTTGTGTTTCCCATCATGTTCGGAATTGTGCCCTCTATTGTTTGATACTCTGGATTGGCACTTCCAATAAGTTTGCTCAATTTACTATGGGGTGACACCTTATGTCAATATTTCTACCCTGGACCTCGATCGCGATATGAACTACTTTATGCACTGTTTATTTACATGTATAGGAAAATGGGTCCCTCCGCCAAACCTGTATAGCTGCCTATGTACTAAGCTAGGGCGATAACACGATAATATCAAATATCGCGATACCTTTTTCTTATTCGATTACGATATCGAGAAGCTTCTTAAGAAATCGCGATTAAAAATATATTGCTATTAAAAAAAATCGCCATTGTGATGCTTGTAGAGGGATACATACCTGTGGTTATCGGCTCTAAAGCAATCATGCATGAATGAAAACAAATCGCGATACTATCGAAAATCGCGATATATTTTTGACAATATATCGTGGGTGAAAAAAAAATCGATATCGCCCAAGCTTACTAGGTACAGAGTGTATAGCTGAGCAGCTAGAGGTCTACGTGCGAAATTGCTCGGTAACAATGACTATATTTAGATTATCAGTAAATAACACTGCCATGCCTTACGACCTCTGTTTGCAATTAAAACTGAAACCAGGTAGAATTAATCATTCCCAAAGTACTTTATTATGTGAATAAAGATATAGGCCTTCATAAAACTACTAAACTGAACAACATTAGTAATGTTGTTGGAAAACAGCTTCTACGAGTATTCTTACTCCCTTATATCAAAAACCCTAACCCCTTGAAAGTTTCAGCTTATTACATTGTGTTGTTAACAATAAAAAAGTGAAAAAAATGTTTTTAATTTTTGAATCGGCAAACAAAATGTATATGATATAATACAGAAGTATTCAAAATTCACAAAATTAAACCCTAAAAAATTTGCAGAAGAAAAGAGTAACACAGCTGGGATTGGCGGCCTCTGTTTGAAATTAAAACTGAAACTGAAGGTAGATTAATCAGTGAACAAATATTATTCCCAAAGTATTTCATGTGAATAATGATATTTTATAAGTATTCATAAAGCAGCTAAACTGACCAACATTGGTAATGTTCTTGGCAAAACAGCTTATACGAGTATGCTTTATACTCCATTTGAATCAAAAACCGACCTGTGAAAGTTTGGGCTGACTACATTGTGCCGATAACGAGAACAAAATTGAAAATAAGTGCAATTTGATTTAAATTGGCAAACAAAATACCTCACGATGAACTGGTATATGCTGTAAGGTTTTTTATTCAGTCCAAAATAATGAGAAACAATTTGAATAATTTTCCTAATTTAAAAACCATAGTACTATAGACAAAGGTATGTGCCCATATGCATATACACACTAAAAACTAAAGTGTTAAATCAACCGTATAAGAGTTCGGTGAGTGACAGCACTTAATAAAGTTAAATTCAACTCAAAGAAAGTGTTGAATTAACACAAAGTCAAGTTAAGTCTAACTTTATTAATGTTAATTCAACACTTTTAAAAGTTAAATCCATCTTTATAAAGAGCTGTCACTGACCGAACTCTTTAAAATGTTGATTCAACACTTTAGTTTTAAGAGTGTAGTACATTAGCCAGGTGTAGTTTTGCTATGGGAATCAATCATCTCGGAGCTCATTAATGCTAATATACCAAATTCAAAAACGAAAGACGTATTCTCATTGGTTATTGATTGGCCCATCAAACTGCTGATGTATATTATACATTGTACTGTGTGTACAACCGTATGGTACAACGTGTGTGCATATGCAGCGTAGTGTCTGTGTGTGGGATCAAACGGGGTCAAAGCTAGGGTCCTGTGATTGGCCATCATTTAAAATTAACCGCCATCATTTAAAATGAACAAACCTTGCATAGTAATTTCCATTGAAATTCCAATGGAAAATTACAGAAAGATCAAGGCTGTTGATTCAGTTCGATCATACGAAGTCGTAATGCACCAAAACCGTATCCATGACTGATCTATTGATCTCACTGTATAGTGTACGTGTGCGGGCCCGGGGACGGCGCACTGTGTGTGCTGAATTTCTCGGGTACGGGATGGGAGTACCGTGGTTAGTAGGCACTACGACAACAGTCTTGGGTCAAGGGTAGGACAGATTAAACAAAATGGGAAGTCTATTTTTGACCTAAAGTGAAAACAGAGTTTAATGTTTAAATTAAAAAAGAATACAAACAAACAAACAAACACCCCAACACCCCAACAAACAAAACAAAACAAAAAATAATAACAATAATTTTTATCCTTGACACGAGCGCGCTTTTTGTGAGAACACAACATGAACCCATCAGCACTGAAAATTCATATTATCAAAACTCCAACCAAACCTTGTGGAAAAAAACAGTTAGACCTTATTTTCTACAAAATCAGGGAAAGGACTTAATACTCTTTTGGAACCAAACGAAATAAATCAAATGACTATACAAGTTGAGATGAGATTCGGGCCCGTTTGAAATACAACATAATACTGGCAGAAACAGCTGATATACCTCTACATATTTCAATAGTGATCTTAGTTTGGGTTGCGTGTTTCCCAGTTTGAAAATAAGTTCATACTGAAAATATTGGTAGTATTATAAATACCCTGGTACTCTACACGAGCACTGGTAACATTATTTTGATAGACATTCAAGCTACATGGCAGCTCTACGTGGGGTATGAGTGATGCAAAGTCTACTTACAATTATAATAGCTTTACATGTAGGACTTTAATCAAGTGGCAGAGGTTATCTTGTTGTGACTTTCGTGACAACAACCAGCAAAGCGCTGAAACTGACTTAGTTTTCTTCTAATTAATAATGTAAGCAGTGACGACACAAACACACGTGATTTGTCTAAGTACACAATAAATGTATAGGCTACGCCCCACACAATGATATAATCTCGGTATCTTATAGCATCCATCCATTGGTAATGGAGTTGTTCGTTCTGCGTTGCTAATTACCCACCACTAAAACATGGAGGAGAAAACATCGGGTAAGAAATCTAAATTATAGGAAGAAAAACCAGAGTGCCAATAGTTTAGTAAGCAAAAGTAGTTCTTTACTTGTTTCTTGTTTCACTTTTTTCCCACTTTTTGTCTCGTAAATAAGACAAAGTTATTTGGTTTTGTCTGAATATGATATAAGTTGAGTTTAATACACGTACCTCTGCTTATGTATATACTGTGTAGCTGTGCTAGGAATACTTCACTCTTTTTGAGTAAGATAATTTATGGTGCACAACAGCAGAGTCTCACGCATATTACATACGTTAGAAATGTCAGGGATGTGCGTCACATGTGACGCACATCCCTGACATTTCTAACGCTCTCACGTATTGAGCGCCAAATCTCACGCAGAGTGAGATCGGAATTGTTTAATTTCGAGAAATGTAAACATTTAACTAAAATAATTTTTAAGATTTTCATCTCGGCACTTATAATTCAAAACACCATTTGCACAATAGAGCAGCATTTGTATCGTTCTATGGGTTTTGATGTGGAGCATACGTGTATTATTATATACGTGCATGAATAAAGTTTGTAAAATAGCTTTCACGAGAATACTTTAAACTCACTTGGAATCAAGATAGACAGTAGACAACCAACATGTAAATATTTCAGCTAATAATATTGTGCCATTAATACAAAGACAAATAGCAAAATGCAGTCAGATTTGTGATCATCAATTATTTTATGCCGTCAGATTTGTGTTCTGTCAGTGCTATTTCGGAAGTAATGTTTATTTTCTATTGATACAATGGTACCGCAGACAGAAAGATTTCAAGGTATATCAATATGTTTGATACCATAAACAACTTTACATCAAGTTAGTTCAAACGTTTATACTGATTATTTAGGTAAAACTTGTAGCTTTGCATGGTGAGGATGATAAGTAAGACTAATTGCGGTGACACCATGTGGAATCTCAATTGAGTAGTAATTAGTTCTGAAAAGAACTGGTGGTACAACTCGACGTTTCGATCAGTATGCTCTGATCGTCCTCAGGAGAATGCCGGACTCCGGAAAATGCTGCCCTCATCGCCGGCTACAGATCCAGCAGTGCCTTCATCGCCAGCTACATATCCAGCAGTGCCCTCATCGACGGTAACAGTGCCCCCAACGCCGGCTACTGATCAAACATCACCAGCTTCAAATGAAAAAGTGCCCTCGTTTCCGGACGCGGACGAAACCACATCTTTATCACCAACTACAAACGAAACTGGAACACCAACTCCTCGACCTCAGTAAGTTTAACTTTATTCAATCTTATAGTAATAATTCTACTCAATAAAATACAGAATCAATAATACAATACAACAAAGAAAAACCACTGGGTCTGTTCAGTGTGTTTTATATCTCTTTCTTAATAGGAAGTTGGCGTCATGTATTTTAGTAAAAATTGTTTCTGAACTGCATTTACATCTCAACAAGATTATGTTCCATAGAGTATTTTGCAAATATACGCGCGCGTTACATTTCGGTGGAGGTGGTGATTACACTGTTAACACGAATTCCCCGTACGTTAATGTGTAGTTTATAATCAAATAATTGACAACTGTGTTTGTACACAGAACACAGAACATCGTGAGGTCAGTTTTGCATTTGTTTCTGTCGTAAGCTAGACCAGCATGCATTGCGCACATCGGATTGCACGTGCGCACTGTGGTATTGCCGAAAAGGTGTATAATTATGTGCAGCTGTTGGAATGATGTTTGTCGATTTTCAATAGAGAAGTTTGCTAATGCCCCGTTCCCACTATCACGGTTCGCGCCACGATTGAAATCGTGGAGTAATCGTGGTGATCCTATCAGATCTTATCGTGGCAATCGTGTTGATCGTAGAACATGTTTGGACGGTTAAAAAATATTCTACGATCAACACGATTAATTTTTAATCGTGATCATCGCATGAGATCGTATTGGATCGTAACAAAGCGCGACAGATCGCATCTAATAGTGCTTCGAAATCGTGGTGATCGGGATCAACCTTGGACAATACAAACACCACGTTGTCATCATCCTCAACTCCTGCCATCATCAATGATTGTGGGTTGTAGTCTTCACTCTGTAGAAGTTCAAGAAACAATGAAGTCCATGGTCAGTCGGGCTGTATATATACCCGTCGGGGTTCAATCGTGGCTCAAATCGTGATCACTCTCCATCCCGATCGTGAAAGACATCGCCACCACAATCGTATCCGATCGCAAAAGAACGCATCGGTTCGTGATGATCGTATCGGAACGTATCCGAACGTATCTGCACATATCAGATCGTCCAAAATCGGGGACCCCGATCGTGATGATCGTGTCAGATCGGGACACAATCGTGGACTCAATCGGGACAATCCTATCGGAACGTATCTGATCGTATCTGAACGGGAGACCAGATCGTGACAGATCGTGTCATCTGAAATTGACCAATCGTGCCTATATCGCATCCAAGCGCACCAAATCGTACTCGCATCAACTCGCATCCAAACGTGAAATTTCAGAAAAGGTAACAAAAATTCCACGATCAGCTACGAATGGCCAATCGTGGCGTTCGTAACGGATCGGACGACAGTGGGAACCTAGCATTAGCAAATATGTTTGCTTAGCATTATAAAACAGATTACCACCATACATTTTGTATGAAAATATGTCTAGTAGGTTCACCAAAGAAATCCGCTTAGCAATTTTGTTTTTCTGGCAAGCAATTTTTTTTCTGCTGAGCAGATATAAAATGGGGCACAAGCCAATGCCAGGGCGTGTGGAAAAAGTTTTGCTAGCTTAACCAATTTAAAGGATGATTGAGAATTCTATTCTGAAAAACTTTTTTAGTGTTGAGCTGGTATTGTATCAATCTCTTTATGAAAAACATATTGCCTTAATTTCTGTAGCATTAATGAACGGTTAAATAATAACCAGATCGAATTTAGAATGAAGTTGTCTTTCATAAATTCCACAATAGAATAAATAAAACAAATCTAAATGGGTTTTCACTATGTAGATCTTGATTCAAAGAAAGTAAGCATACTACTCAATGGAACAGTTGCGCTTACATTATCAATGTATACCTTCCTTTAACGACGGCTGTTTGATCTATTTCCCTATTTCCCTATTTCCCTATGATAGTAATGGTAAGACTGGACGTACTATGGCTCCTCCCCAGTGGCCAGATAACCAGAGTCCAGCCGGTGGACCGGCCGGAAACCCACAAGCAGCCGTCTGCATCTTCTACAGAATCAGTAACTGCTTGATATGCCGTAAAGGGTAAGCATTTTATTCCTTTCACTTTTTCAGTTCGATATTAATTAAAGAGATTGTACAACTGCCGTGTCGAATTCAAATATGTTTTTCTTAATATTTTCGATTCGATACAGCAGGAGCGGGACTTTTGAAACCATTAATTCGGCTCGACAGAGGCACTTGACTCGACTGGCTCTGCCTTGCTATGCGGGGCGGTTCGGCAGTAGCATAGCTTGGTTTGAAACGACGTTCCACTAATGTGTTGAATCGAAATTAATTCCAACCTGGCGCTACGTTTTTGGTCTCGTTGGCATAGTCCACCATTTTGGATGCATTTCAAATAAATTGGGAACTTACGGACGACGTTTGAAACCGCCGCACGTCATTACCGTGTTTTAGACGAATTCAATTCATTTGAATTCGATACGGCAGGAGCGCGACGTTTGCAACGGGCCATACTGGGGAGAAACTGGGGAGAAACTGGGGAGAAACTTCTGAAGTGCTTTCATTACATATACATTACATTACATTACAACAAGTATTTATCATGCGCCATTCCTGAGAGGCTCATGGCGCTTACAAAAGTTAAATGACATAATAAATACAAATCAGGATAGAATAAGACATAAATTGATGCAAAATTAATGAGGTAACAAGTGAGTTTTAAGAGCCTTCTTGAAGGCATTAACAGAAACAGGTTGTCTGATATAAACAGGAAGATTGTTCCATAGCTTGGATGCACAAACAGTGAAAGATCTATCACCAGCTTGGACTCTTGTGATAGGATATTCAAGGCGGAGATAGTCATCTGTTGATCTTAAATGCCTATTTGGAACATACAATTTCAAACAATTTGATAAATATATTGGTGGTAAGCCATTTAGTGATTTGTACACATAAGCAATTTAAATGATATTCTTTGTTGAACTGGTAAAACAGGAATTATTATTTCGAACACAAACATAAATAAAATGGTGATTTATGATTTGTTATTTTGTTTGTTCCTCTCCCTGTTGAAGGTTACTCATTTCAAAATGTTGCACTGCAGTCCCGTGCGTGAAGGACGACACTGCGCAAGGTGGGCCCACACCCTACAACGAATATCTCATTGGACAAAGGTACACCCACGTCACCCATATGATTGATTGGTACAACCTCTACCCCAGGAAGGAGGCACCTCTCAATGGTTATTATGGCTACAACGATCCCACTGCAACGGGAAGGTATGCTTTATAATTAAACGCAGGGTTCATTAAGATAACAACTGAGGGAATACAGACCCTTTGTGTAAAACGTGTAAAACGGATCCCTAGGTACGTTTTGACGTACCGGTACCCCTAAGCACTCTCTGTTGTCTAAATGACCATAAGATGACCTTAGTACTATAAAGTGAATACTATAAGACAAAAGAGGATGCATAAATAGTAATACGTGTCAAGGGATCTGATTTACCTGAATGGTCCATATTTCTTCAGTTTATTTTTGTATTAAAAGTGAATGTAAACTATTAGCAATGTTGTAAAAACTGATTCTCACTATACATGCTTGTTTGTTGTTATTAAAGATGTTTATGTAACACCAAACCTGTGAAAGTTTTAACGCATCAATGAGAAGAAATAAACATTCATATTTATTAGCAAACACAAATATTGTTTCCATTCTAACATGGAATATGCGACCAGTACCAATGACGGATCCCGGAAGGGGGTTGTGGCTGAATACCCCAATTACCCTCCCTGCTTTAGCCCCCAAACCCCTTCCTGTTAAGCAATTTTAAAGATGCTCAAATTTGGGGAATCAGGATACAAATTCAGCCCGCTCCCATTTCATTTCGTTAAGCTCCCTGAGTACTCTTTCTGGTGAAACTTTTGACAAACATTACTGTCAGTGATTTCTGTGTTGGCAGACGACATTATTTCGAGGGTTGAGTGGTGGCAGCAAATGTTTTACATTAAAATTCGACCATTGTTATTATGTGTTCTATATAGGAAAACGCTGGGTCTTCATCCTGGAACGCTTACGTTGGGATGCGTTACGGCGATCAATGATGCTGGTTGCTGGGCTGCCACCAAGAACGTTCTGGACAAGGGATCACTGCGGTACAACAACAGTGGATACAGAGGTTTCCTGTATGTCATACCTGCATAGAATTCATATCGAGAATGCAGGACACTTTGGGCGTGTTTTGGAGAATGTTTTGGAGAAACTTGTTTCTGGCGTCACAGTAATATATTTAGAATGCTGGAGACATGGGTCGTGTTTTGCCAACGTGACCAGAATCTTGTTTCTGACCTCAACAGTATTGAGCAAAAACAGGGTCACAGAGCTAAATTATACGACAACGCGTACGTATTAACCAGAAACAGTATGTGACAATCCTCTTATTTCTGCTCAAAATGGAACTTATTCGATAAAACTTGAACTTACTTTATGACACTTACTTTATGAATTAACTTACGTATGTTTTGAATCTCCTAGGAGATGGTGTACTTGATTTAACTTGTAGAACAAATAGAAAAAAATCTATCATTTATTTTTTATAATCTGTCATGTTATTAAGCCAAGCCTTTACAGAGCAAAAACTCGGCACAAGTTTGGTCGGAAGAGTCACGGGATTGCCGCACAACCAGAAATCAGTAAAATCAGTTCAATCGATAGCCAAAGCCTAGACCCGAGCTTTGGCATTTTTTAAGTTTCTTGTTTTTTTTAGTTTTTTTTATCTTTGCTATGAAACGATATTTAATGTGCAACCCAAATTACTGGCTCGATTGGAATTCTATGTTTTAAACGACTTTTTTTCACAGAGAGGTATGAACGTTTGCCCGATTTGTGAGGCCTTTCTTAGACACCACACTTTGTTTATGGGAAATGTTGTCTGGTTCCAATAACCGTGTATATATATATCATGTATTTCACTGGTTGGCAAATAAATAAATAAATAAATAATAAAAAATAAATAAATAAGGCGCGTCACTGCACCTATTTTGAAGCCGACCTATGACCAGAAACCGGAGACTGTTTAGCCTTATTCTACTTATATAGAAATCTGGCAAAAAGGGACCAAAAATAAGTCGATAATCAACATGAAGCAATTCCATTTTGTACTTACGGGTATAAAAGGGATTTAAAGTTATAACTTTTTCAAAATATATCTGTTTAATAATAAGCATGTTTAGTAGTCAAATAATAATTCATGTCTTTGGTTGGAATGGTAGCTTAGTCTGGTATTTAATGCCAGTATATGATTTTAGTAAGTAAATGTAAATGCATTCATACTTTATAAGAACAGACAGATATTTACAGAAACTCAACCTTGAAGTTTAAGCTCATTTCATTGTGTCGTTAACGAAAATGCATTCAGATTGTTTGTATGATCCAAACGCGGAATCTTCGTCTCATGAAGTCGAAAAAGTCAGTTGTGAAATTAATATACTTTTAACAAAAATGATTTCCACTCAGACAGAAATATTTCAGAGGATGTGTTATACAATCATCAATTTTACACTAGGTAATAATTGTTATAAAAAATCACATTATCTTCTTAAGATATTCTCAGACTGCCGCTTCACAGGTTGTATCATAACATGAGGCGTGATCCCAAAAGCCTGTACTGCATTCTTTGGTTCAATGACTTCTAACAAGCGCTCCCACATGGCCCGATCAAAGACAGGCAGATGGCCAACATTAGCTCTGGGCGATTAGTGAAATTCAGTACTCGATTAATCGCACAGCAATTACTCCCAATACTCGATTAATCGCGAGAACCTTAATTCGTCTTATTCACGTTTTCAAAAGTATACTATTCCAAACATACTTTATTATTATGTTTTATGATAATTATTCTGAAAAACTCAGTCGACAAAAGAATCAGTCGTTACTTGTAAAAGTGTTTACTACTCGCAAGTACTTTGATGTAATCACAGTAGAACGATTAATCGAGTAGTAAAAAGACGTGAGTACGAGTACGATTAGCTGTTACTACTCGCGAGTACTCGAGTAATCGCACCGCTCGCCCAGCACTAGCCAGCATATGGATAGATAGCTCAGTTGAGTGCCGGCATGTTAACCTGGAAGTCGTAGAATCCAGTCACGCTCTACTAAATGTTTTCATTGTTCATTATAAACAAAGTAATTATTATGTTAAACTGTGATTAAGATGATTGTGTATCCAGTGTTTTCTCACTGTTCTACCTAAATTGTTTTGTTTTCTAATTTGTATTTTACGGGATAGTTATCGGATGTTTGGTTTTGCAATGATTATGTGCCCAAACTTGTGTAAGACGGGACATGTTTCCTGTATAACCGTACTTCTCGTGTTTATTTTGGGAGTGTACCGTATCTTTTTAGGACATTTTTCTTTTCTAAAGTGGAGGGGCGCTATTTCGATGGAAAATTTATCTTTTTTCTAAAGATTGCTGATGGAAAAATGCTCAGAAGCAGGAGCTATGCGTCTTTAATGTTTTAACTGAATGCTGGTTATTCTATTTTATTTAGAATCAAAACAATTTGTATGTATATAACATTTTATTCGCAGACTGAACCTTTTGGTTATATGAACCTTCCTTTTGGTTATATTTCCTCCTCAAGTCTTTCTAATAATTATATATACTTGTTATGTATGTCATTTGTGAGTTTACTCTTTGTTTTATATGTCTTTGATATGTAAATAGTGGAGAGAAATCAAATAATAACAAATAAAACTAATATTGATGATGATGATAATTGTGAGGTTACTAATAGTAGGCTGCTTTTCAAGACTTTTTGATCCGGAAATGAAGCTAACGCCGGACCACATCAAAACAAACATTTCAAACAATTTTGTTTCCATTTCACAATTGTAAGAAAAATACAATCATATAAAGTCAGTTAAGTCACAATAACTACAATCAAAGTCATATTGCTTACAAAACATCAGTTGAAATGGGGGCACGACCAGAAAAAACATACGCTCGTGGGAGGTAATCTCGTACAGACAGGCATCGAACAGACAAACAAGCAAACAGACAGACGTGTTCCAATGGCTGAACGGCACCAAGTGTCAATGTTACATAATAAAACTGATTAGTTTTTAAGCAAATCAACCAGCTCTTCTCAGAGCCATCACTTTTTCCAAAAAGAGCTCATTATATGGTGTACCCGAAAGAACTAAAAAAAACATCTATCTCCACCATACAGAGACTCAAATCCTACATTAAATCAAATTTAAGTTCATGTTGAAAAGTTTTGAGACTGAGACTATTTCTTATCTCAGTCATAGCAGGTTATTCCAATTCAGTGGCCCAGAGTATATAATACTGATTTGGTAATCTGATGTTCTATACTTAGAAAAATACATGAGAGAAGAAGACCTAATATTATAATCGTGTTATACGTGTTAATTACAATTAACTAAAACATATTAACATAATGATTATGACGATGATTAGTGGAATGTTGTAAATAAAACTATTTTGCTGATACACCCTTGACACGGAGGAGATTATAATCTTTAAATAATTAGTAGGTATTAGCCATGTAGTGACTTTTAGAAATGACACGAAAAGCTTTCTTCTGAAATAAATGACACAAATTGCTAGGAAATCTATTTTCCCACCCAATATTAAAATATGAAACGTATGGAAATATGATTAGTGAACAATAAAGCATACGCAATATAGTGTCAGGAAATTATGGATTTGAAGTGGGAACATTGCTATTGGCCACGGTCAATTCATGTCTAGTTAGTTAAATGCAGGGGAGGAATGACCTCACGTGTATGATGCCTTCCGCGTATTAACATACAGCTGTTTTATTGAATTCCACCATCTAGAGTAGTGTCTCTCCCCTATTCGATAGTTGGTTACGGTGCGGGAAAGTAAAGGAGGGACCGGGGGTCTGCCGATTCCCCCAGAAGGGTGCTAAGGTGGTTATCACGCTGGGTTCGCCTAGAAGATTCAACGCTCCCCGATGCCTGGTCATTACCTCTGACTAACTTTCTGCAGGAAATTAGTTTTGAAAAAATATATAAATAATAGCTTTAATTACTATTATTTTATTTTAAAATTGACTCACTCACAAACCATGTCACTTAACGTTTTGTCCCTCATTAACATACAGCTGTTTTATTGAATTCCACTCTCTAGAGTAGTGAAAACGTCCACACTGAAAAGCAGCCATTTTGGAAAAAGGCCTTACGCTTGAAATCAAAATAGGACCACTTTTTCAGGGCCTAGTGTATCCAAAATACTCACGGTTGGAAGTCAAGGATCCCAGGTTATGATAGTGAGCCATTTTTACACAATCCATCAAATGAATGGGCTTCAAATCTTAGTTTTTCAGAAGTATTTGTGGGTGTACACTTATGGTAAAAAGCTCAGCGCATGAATTCCTCACTATTTAGTGGGGTGCGCAAATTACTACTCAACTGAGAATTTCACATGGTGTCACCGCAATTAGTCTTACTTATTACAAAACCAAATGAAAATAAAAAAATTATCACGTTGGACTACAAAATCAATGAGCATTCCCGTTATCTTTCCATCACATCAAATGATGATGAATCTTCTTTCATAGCAAACAGTCAGGTGAAGTGGTTGTCTAATGGTTTAGACGCTTGACAGGCGATCCCGGTTCGAATCCTGCCTGCGTTTTTTTCCCTTTTATTGTGTAGCAATACATTTAAAACCCTTTATTTAAGTAGGTTTATTTTAACCTATCTAATACCAACATGATCCAGATGGCGCAGCACGTTGGCCGGACCACTGGAAGTGTCAATCGCGGGACTTCCAGAGCTGGGACGCACCGGTTCGAAGCCCTAGAACAGACCTAATTCAGGGACATGGCAGCTGCGGCAGCAGCAACGGTTTGGGGGCCGCCATGTCTCTCCCCTGTTCGATAGTTGGTTACGGTGCGGGAAAGTAAAGGAGGGACCGGGGTTCTGCCGATTCCCCCAGAAGGGTGCTAAGGTGGTTATCACGCTGGGTTCGCCTAGAAGATTCAACGCTCCCCAATGCCTGGTCATTACCTCTGACTAACTTTCTGCAGAAATTAGTTTTGCAAAAATGTATAAATAATAGCTTTAATTACTATCATTTTATTTTAAAATTGACTCACTCACAAACCATGTCACTTAACGTTTTGTCCCTTATTAACATACAGCTGTTTTATTGAATTCCACCATCTAGAGTAGTGAAAAGGCCTTACGCTTGAAATCAAAAT
This sequence comes from Zoroaster sp. YZ-2022, assembly GCA_029582265.1. Taxonomy (NCBI): domain Eukaryota; kingdom Metazoa; phylum Echinodermata; class Asteroidea; order Forcipulatida; family Zoroasteridae; genus Zoroaster; species Zoroaster sp. YZ-2022. The sequence goes on from CM055817.1 coordinate 61,382,971, forward strand.
AGGACCACTTTTTCAGGGCCTAGTGTATCCAAAATACTCACGGTTGGAAGTCAAGGATCCCAGGTTATGATAGTGAGCCATTTTTACACAATCCATCAAATGAATGGGCCTCAAATCTTAGTTTTTCAGAAGAATTTGTGGGTGTACACTTATAGTAAAAAGCTCAGCGCATGAATTCCTCACTATTTAGTGGGGTGCGCAAATTACTACTCAACTGAGAATTTCACATTGTTGCCTGCAATTTCCTGACGCGCAAGGCATGTCATATGAGATAGTTTTGAAAGGAATTTGTCCTATCATTTCATACCCGAGCCTGAGAATTTAATGAAAAAATTAACAAATGAATGCCAATTGATGGAATTGAATGAACCGCTTGCGAATGGTTGTCATAAATTGAATAAATTATGTCACACTTTCAATTAGAACGTACCGGATACTTATTTTGGCGATGGGTTAAATGAAAGTTAAATAAATGGGTTAGATGAGTTGGGTATTACATTGAATGAAAAAAGGTTTCAAATTCGCCGGGAAATCCTATACTATGATTTTGTTTAACACTATGTCAAATCAACACTTATTTTTGAGACTGTTCGTTATTTAAAAAAATAAAATAAAAAATGGGGTTAAGATTAATAAATTATTTTCTACATCATTTGTGGGAAATAAGTAATTGTATTTTGTTTACTGCAAGAAAAAATGTTTTGACGAACAGTTTCCCATATTGAGAAAATGTTTGATATGACACGGACCTCATGCCCTTCTCACTTCTAAGTATATAGCGATCTACCCCCATGTATTTGTGTAAGAATTTTGGGCATGTTGTGACTTGAAGAGATGTCGAAGAGATGTCGAAGAGAGCACTCTTTGTGGACTTGCCTTACGTTATCAGAAATCAGGGAATGCACTTATCCCTCTTTTGAAACCAAACAAATTAAATCAAATGATTGTACTACTTTTCGAGCTCGTTTGGAATAAAACATACTGTCATATACTTTCCAGTTTGGAAATAAGTTCATACTGAATATGTTGGTAGTATTATAAATACCCAGGTACTCTACACGAGCCCTGGTAACATTATTTCGATAGACATTCAAGCTACGTGGCAGCTATACGTGGGGTATGAGTGATGCAAAGTCTACTTACAATTATAATAGCTTTACATGTAGGACTTTAATCAAGTGGCAGAGGTTATCTTGTTATGACTTTCGTGACAACCAACAAAGTGCTGAAACTAGTTTTGCTTCTAATGGATTAATAATTCAGCAGTGACGACACACGTGATTTGCCTACACATATACACAAGGAAATAATTCCGGTATCCTATAGCTTACACTAACTGATCATGGAGTTTAATGTTTATTCTGCGTTGCTTACCCACCACTAAAAACTGGAGGACAAAAATCTGTAAGTTTTACGAATAAAACCAAAGTGCTAATAATTCCGTATAAGCAAAAGTAGTTCTTTACTTGTATCTTGTTTCGCTTCTTGTTTGCACGTTTTGTCTCGTAAATAAATTAACAGAGTTAATTGGTTTTGAATGAAGATATAAGGTATATCAGAGTATAATATACACATATTTCCATTTATGTATGTAACCTGTACTAGGAATACTTGACTCGAGTAAGATAATTCATGGTGCACTACAGCAGAGATGTTAAGTGAGCGTTAAGTGAGTTTGGAGTTGTTTAATAAAAATAAATAATAATGTGACAATAATAGCAGCATTTGTATCGTTCTAAACATTTCTGATGATGGTGTGGAACATACGTGCATACTATTGTATGGATCATAATATACGAGCATTCCTTGTATATAACAACTGCATACTACTATTTACCTTTGTTAAATTAATGAGGCAGCATGCATAAATTATAAACAAAGTGTTGCACCTGTTAGGAAAATTTGATTATTATGTGTTCTGTTCTGTTACTTGATTGTACTTTATGTGAATACATATATACATATAAACTGAACGACATGGGTAAAGATGGCAAAACAGCTTCTACGAGTATACTTTAAACTTTTTTGGAATAAAGTTAAACAATAAACAACCAACCTGTTTCAAAAGTTTTAGCTTAATAGAACAGTGTGCCATTATTGAGAAGAAAAATTGAAAACGCAGTCATACTTTTTGATAAGCCAAGAAATTATTATAGGCCGTAAGATTTAAAAAAAATAATAACTATGGTTATTGTTCCCTGATACGATGGTACCTCAGACAGAAAGATTTCTAGGTACATAAATATTGTGTTTGACACAAACAAATGATCAAGTTATTTAAAACTTTGATACTGATTACTTGGGACGAGAACAATTATTTTGATCAGAAAATTGTGATGCCAATTTGTGTAAAAACAATTTGCCGACTGACTTCAGCGACGGTAAAGAATGACACTATAACACCTGAAACATCGCTGGACGAAGGGTGGGGGTGGGGGGGTCGGAATGGGCGGGGGTGTATCGCCATGCCTGAATATTTACTGATGTCCTATTATTTGTGTTTTTCATCTTGTTTGAAATTGTGCCCTCTATTGTTTGATACCCTGTATCGGCATTTCTAATAAGTTTGCTCAATTTACTATGGGGTGACACCTTATGTCAATATTTCTGCCCTGGACCTCGATCGCGATATGAACTACTGATTGGCCATCTCTCTAGCATCCGTATTATTATGTAAAATTTAGCTATGATTACATGAATATCCCACAAACACAAGAGGGTCAAGTCTGAGATCGCGAGTTAGGGCTGTGTATGTGATAGCCAGTAGGGGTAAACGGCGTTTTGCGTGGCTGATGCAGACAAAAATAACCGCGATCTCAGACTTGAAATCAAGTCTAGGTCAAAGCTAGGGTCCTGTTAGACTTGATTTCAAGTCTGAGATCGCGGTTAATATTTTTATCTGCATCAGCCACGCAAAACGCCGTTTACCCCTACTGGCTATCACAGCCCGAACTCGCGATCTCAGACTTGACCTCTTGTGTTTGTGGATATTCATGAATTCATAGCTAATAATAATAATACGGATGCTAGAGAGATGGCTAATCAGGAGGCCACAAAAACCTTGTAGGCCGCGTCTATTACTAACAGGTTACACTCGCTAAAAATTGTTTCTGTAAAGACTGTAATATTCATTCGATATTAAATTTGTATAGTGCTTGGTACGTAAATAGTATTTGAAATGATAGGTAAATTTAATGAGATCTTAGAGTTGCAAAAAAGCACAAAATAAAATACATAATTCCTTCTCTACAAAAAACGTCTTACCTACAGTTTAAATGGAATCGTTGAGTACATCTCCTCCAACTGCATGTAGAAGGTTTAGTTTGAATATTCATGTTATGGAAGGCTTTCCGACCAATCAGATTGTTCCGTCCACTTTTGGACTAATTCGCAATAGGGTGTGTACAAACCGACGAACAACATTCCCAAGTCTGTGATCGAAGGTTAATGTCAAAGGTTAATACAAAAGAGGGCGCTATTTAATGCGATACTGCAGAGCCGTATTGGCTTCAGGCAGACATAAAACCACGATCACAGACTTGGAACCAAGTCTAGGGTCCTGTCACAGGCCATCATTTAAAATGAACCGCCCACAAATGAACAAACCTTGCATAGTAATTTCCATTGAAATTCCAATAGAAAATTACAGAAAGATCAAGGCTGTTGATTCAGTTCGAACATACGAAGTCGTAATGCACAAAAACCGCATCCATGACTGATCTATTGATCTCACTGTACAGTGTACGTGTGCGGGCCCGGGGACAGCGCACTGTGTGTGCTGAATTTCTCGGCTACGGGATGGGACTACCGTGGTTAGTAGGCACTACGACAACAGTCTTGGGTCAAGGGTAGGACAGATTAAACAAAATGGGAAGTCGATTTTTGACCTAAAGTGAAAACAGAGTTTAATGTTTAAATTAAAAAAGAATACAAACAAACAAGCAAACACCCCAACAAACAAACAAACAAAACAACAAATAATAACAATAATTGTTATCCTTGACACGAGCGCGCTTTTTGTGAGAACACAACATGAACCCATCAGCACTGAAAATTCATATTATCAAAACTCCAAACCTTGTGGAAGAACACAGTTAGACCTTATTTTCTATGAAATCAGGGAATGGACTTAATACTCTTTCGGAACCAAACGAAACAAATCAAATGACTATACAAGTTGAGATGAGATTCGGGCCCGTTTGAAATACAACATAATACTGGCAGAAACAGCTGATATACCTCTACATATTTCAATAGTGATCTTAGTTTGGGTAGCGTGTTTTCCAGTTTGGAAATAAGTTCATACTGAAAATGTTGGTAGTGTTATAAATACACAGGTACTCTACACGGACCCTGGTAACATTATTTTGATAGACATTCAAGCTACGTGGCAGCTCTACGTGGGATATGAGTGATGCAAAGTCTACTTACAATTATAATAGGTTTACATGTAGGACTTTAATCAAGTGGCAGAGGTTATCTTGTTGTGACTTTCGTGACAAACAACCAGCAAAGCGCTGAAGCTGACTTAGTTTTCTTCTAATTAATAATGTAAGCAGTGACGACACAAACACACGTGATTTGGCTATGTACACAATAAATGTATAGGCTACGCCCCACACAATGATATAATCTCGGTATCTTATAGCCTCCATCCATTGGTAATGGAGTTGTTCGTTCTGCGTTGCTAATTACCCACCACTAAAACATGGAGGAGAAAACATCGGGTAAGAAATCTAAATTATAGGAAGAAAAACCAGAGTGCCAATAGTTTAGTAAGCAAAAGTAGTTCTTTACTTGTTTCTTGTTTCACTTTTTTCCCACTTTTTGTCTCGTAAATAAGACAAAGTTAATTGGTTTTGACTGAATATGATATAAGTTGAGTTTAATACACGTACCTCTGCTTATGTACATGTATATACTGTGTAGCTGTGCTAGGAATACTTCACTCTTTTTGAGTCAGATAATTTATGGTGCACTACAGCAGAGTCTCATTATTACATACGTGTGTGACGCACATCCCTGACATTTCTAACGCTCTCACTTATTGAGCACCAAATCTCACGCAGAGTGAGATCGGAATTGTTTAATTTCGAGAAATGTGAGTAAATATTTTAACTAAAATATCTTGGCACTTATAATTCAAAACACCATTTGCACATTAGAGCAGCATTTGTATCGTTCTATGGGTTTTGATGATGGTGTGGAGCATATATTTGACTCGACAATGACTTTAAAACCATATCTCTCAACATTGTTCGCATATCATCATTTCATAACAGAAATATAAGCCGAATTAGGAAATACTTGAATAAAAGTGCTGCTGAACAAATTATACATGCGTTTGTCACATCACGGATCGATAACGGGAATGCTCTCCTTTACGGTCTCCCGCAGCATCAAATGTCTCGTCTTCAGCACATACAAAACACAGCAGCTCGTGTTGTGACTTTGTCCAGAAAGTCATGCCATATCACGCCAATCTTGAAAGAACTGCACTGGCTTCCTGTTTCACAGATAATTGTTTTTAAACTTATGCTAATTGTTCACAAATCTTTCAATAACATTGCTCCAATTTATATTTCTGAACTGCTTAAAGTCTACACTCCATCACGCAATTTGCGCTCCAGCAACATGTCACTCCTAAAGGAACCAACTTCAAAACGGAACTGGGGTGATAGGTCGTTTTCGTGTCGCAGCTCCTGAGACTCTGGAATCATCTTCCAACTAAACTCAAATCTTGTCATAGTATAACCAGATTTAAGTCGATGCTTAAAACTCATCTTATGTCACAACTCTTCAAAGATGATGTATATTTGTAATTGCATTGTAGGTACATGTATCTCGGTACATAATTTAATTTTTTCCCCTATGCTATCATTGTATATTGTTTGTATTCATGTTTTTTCTTTGTTTCCGCGCCTTGAGCGCCCAGCAGGGTGGATATGTGCGCGCTATAAATCTTTATTATTATTATTATTATTATTATTACGTGTATTATTATATACGTGCATGGATAAAGTTTGTAAAATAACTTCCACGAGAATACTTTAAACTCTCTTGGAAATCATATTCAACAGTATTTTGACTTAATCATAAGTCCACTTTTCCTAATTTTTATGAAATAAATTTTCATTTTAATTAAAACAAATTAAATTTCATAATTTTTATGAAAGATATAATTTTATTGCAACTTTTCTAAATGTATTTACCAAAATGTATTTCATAATTAGGAAAAGTGTACATTGAACAACCAACGTGTATTTCACCTAATAATATTGTACCATTAATACAAAGAAAAATAGCAGAATGCAGTCAGATTTGTGGTCATCATTTATGTTATGCCGTAAGATTTGTGTTCTGTCAGTGGTATTTGGGAAGTAATGTTTATTTTCTATTAATACGATGGTACCTCAGACAGAAAGATTTCAAGGTATATCAATATGTTTGATACCATAAACAACTTTACATTACGTTTCCTATATAGCACAATCCGTACCCTTTAAGTTGCTAACTTAAGATAACAATAGGCATAAAGGCGTCCTTTGCAGTAAAGGAACGTTCTAAAATACGGGCCAATATTCAACCCAGTACACAGCATCTTGTAGCCTAGATGAAACGCTTCAGATTTAGAGATATATCGCCCGTATTTGGCTAAAGATCCAAATATAGAATTTAAAAACGAAAGAATTTTGAAGGATAAAAAATAATAAAACAATTCAGATGTCAGAAACTGTATAAATCCGATATTTAAAACGCGCTTGATTCTGATTGACAGCTGCGCTGGCCAATCGGAAGACTGCACATGCTCTCGTGAAAGCTGAGGATTAAAACAGTGGGCCAACATTTTATTAATTTTATTTTTTATTGATTTTTTTCAATGGTACTAATCCTTAACATATTTTTTCGTTCAATGTCTCAAATGAAATTTTATAACATCCTTAACATCCTTAAAATTGTTACCGCATGATTCATCCTCATTATCAATAATTATAAATCATCTTGAATCATCCCAAGGAGGGCGAGAGCATTATTTCTGCTATACGGCTAGCTCCATGTCCTATGATAACCATTTTCCATTTGTGTTCACTTTGTGAGTGTTACCCTTATTCAAGACTTTGTAGACTAGGCACGATATGATCCTGCTCCCCTCCTCACGAGTAACAATTAATACATTGATAATTCCTTATTACACTTAATTAATAGTAATGATAGCAAGTTAATATGTTATAGGTCCTTTATATACATATTAATGAGGAAATAAAGCATAAGTGGAATGGGCGGGTAGGGGGTATCGACATGCTTGACCATTTACTAATGTCCTCGTTTGTGTTTGTCCTCATGTTTGGCATTGTGCCCTCGTTTGATACTCTGGATCGGCGCTTGCAATTAAGTTGCCTCAATTTACTATAGGATGATACCAGTGCCGTCTTATCGCATGGGCACACTGGGCAGTTGCCCGGGGGTCCCGCGATTTTAGGGGCCCCGAGATTCAATTTGAAAAATAAAAATTAAGATTCATATTATTAAATAGCAGTGGTGTTAATGTGAAATCGGGGCCTCCTTGTATGCAAAATGAATGTTGGATCTGGGCCATCTGGCAAATTTCCCAGTTGAAAAACTTAATTTTAATGTGTTGGGGCGTGGGGGATTAGGGGCCCTTATGTCAATATTTCTACCCTGGACCTCGATCATGACATGAATTACTTTATGCACTGTTTACTTATAGGAAAATGGGTCCCTCGGCCAAACCTGTATAGCTGCCTATGAACAGAGTGTATAGCTGAGCAGCTAGAGGTCTACGTGCGAAATTGCTCGGTAACAGTGACTACATTTAGATTATCAGTAAATAGCACTGCCATGCCTTACGACCTTTGTTTGCAATTAAAACTGAAACCAGGTAGAATTAATCATTCCCAAAGTACTTTATTATGTGAATAAAGATATAGGCCTTCATAAAACAACTAAACTGAACAACATTGGTTATGTTGGTTAAACAGCTTCTACGAGTATGCCTACTCCCCTTGAATGAAGAAAGACATTCAACAACAGACATGTGAAAGTTTCAGCTTTGTGTTGAACGAGAAAAAAGTAAAAATGCAGTTTGATTTTTAAATCGGCAAACAAAAATCTTCTAACGATGAGTATGTATATGCTGCTAGAGTCGAGAATAATAAAATTGGGAAATAATTTCACTAATTTGAGTAAAATAGTAGAAGGCTAATTCAGACAGAAACATGTCAGGTTTTATAGGTCTATAATGTTTGATACCATTATCAACTTTACATTGTTAGTTATTTGTGGATAATGTTTTCAAGATTTGTTATTAGGCTACCTAAAAATGTTTCCTTTGAATAAGATTTTGTTGAGGATCAGCACAAGATATACTGAACGTTTTTACACGTTATATTATTGAACTTTAAACACTTTTGGTTATTCCAAAAATCCATGATGGAAATATGATTCAATACCTTGAAGTGATTTAAAGCTGGTGATATCATTATACAAATATTGAGTGTCTAATACAGTACAATCTGAAGAATACTATCACGAGCAAACAGAATGATTTTTTTAAATGATTAAACAGGCCTAAAGTCATTTGATCCAGATATGTTCATGTCTGCACCAAAGCTTCTAATTCACCTCGGCCGTCTGTCGGTAAAAGGGTGTATCTCATAATTAGAAAATGTTTGACTGCATAAAAGTGATATTTAAAACGCGCTTGATTCTGATTGACAACTGCGCTGGCCAATCAGAAGACTGAACACCTTCTCGTGAAAGCTGAGGATTAACAGTGGGCCAACATTTTTATGAATTTTATTTTTTATTCACTTTTTTACTGGTGCTAATCCGCAAAAGATTTTTTCGTTCAATGTCTCAAATGAAATCTTATAACATCCTTAACCCCCAACGATGGTAAATAAACATTTACATATATTTTTACCGCCTAATCGGCCCAAATACGTGCGACATAAGTTAAGTTCTCGTGAGAGAACAATCAGAACACATTGATTCGTTTCTCCATGCTAAAATCTTTACTGATTCATCCTTATTGTCAATATTTATAAATCATCTTGAATCATCCCATTGAGGGCGAGAGCATTATTTCTGCTATACGGCTAGCTCCATGTCCTATGATAACCATTTTCCATTTGTGTTCACTTTGTGAGAGTTACCCTTATTCAAGACTTTGTAGACTAGGCACGATATGATCCTGCTCCCCTCCTCACGGGTAACAATTAATACACTGATAATTCCTTATTACACTTAATTAATAGTAATGTTAGCAAGTTAATATGTTATAGGTCATTTATATACATATTAATGAGGAATAAATCATAAGTGGAATGGGCTGGTAGGGGGTATCGCCATGCCTGACCATTTACTAATGTCATCGTTTGTGTTTGTCCTCTTGTTTGGCATTGTGCCCTCGTTTGATACTCTGGTTCGGCGCTTGCAATAAAGTTAGATTAATTACGTCTGCATTTATTAACATTCTCTATCTCTTTGAGAAAGAACCTGCTAGGTTCGAAACGTAAGGCCAATAACATTCGTTTAATAATCTCGAGTTCAAATAAACCTTGTAAATATTACTGTAAATAATTGTATAAAGAAACTGAAATTCATTGTTAATATCAATCCTGTCTTCGTTGCCCTGTCATTTGTCTGAATATTTTGAGGACCACCACTATAGTTTTATACACAAGTTATTCAAGCAGAGAAAAAGGTGGTGACATGTTCCAATGTCAAACATTTGAAAGTATCATACAAGAATATGAGTATTCCTTTCGGTCATATTGCATAACAAATGTGTTTCCTTTTGGAACAGTGGCGTAGCCGGGATTTTTCAAGGTGGGGGAGGCCAAACATTTTTGGAGGTGAATATACCGATACTATTTAGCCAACAAGTGGGGATGGCTGCCGCCCCTTTGCTACGCCACTGTCTTGTAAAATCTCCACGTCATTCTTTCACCTTTTTCCCTTAAGTTTACTTTCTTTCCTTGTTCGTTCGTTCATTTGTTTGTTTGTTTGTTTGTTTGTTTTTTGCGGTGGGTGTTGGCTGCAATTTTCTGACGCGCAAGGCATGTCATATAAGATAGTTTTGAAAGGAATTTTGTCCTATAATTTCATACCTGAGCCTGAGAATTTAATGAAAAATTAACAAATGAATGCCAATTGATGGAATTGCATGAACTGTCTATGCGAATGGTTGTCATAAATTGAATAAATTATGCCACACTTTCAATTAGAACGTACCGGATACTTATTTTTGGCGATGAGTTGGGTTAAATGAAAGTTAAATAAATGGGTTAGATGAGTTGGGTATTATATTGTATGAAAAAGGTTTCAAATTCGCCGGAAAACCTATACTATGATTTTGTTTAATACTATGTCAATTCAACACTTATTTTTGAGACTGTTCGTTATTTTTAAAATAAAATAAATACAAAATGGGGTTAAGATTAAGAAATTATTTTCTACATCATTTGTGGAAATAAGAATTGTATTTTGTTTACTGCAAGAAAAAATGTTTTGACGAGACAGTTTCCCCATATTGAGAAAATGATTGATATGACACGGACCTCATGCCTTTCTCACTTCTAAGTATATAGCGATCTACCCCCATGTGTTTGTGTAAGAATTTTTGGGGCATGTTGTGACTTGAAGAGATGTCGAAGAGAGCACTCTTTGTGGACTTGCCTTACGTTATCAGGAAATCAGGAATGCACTTATCCTCTTTTGGAACCAAACAAATTAAATCAAATGATCTGTACTACTTTTCGAGCTTGTTTGGACAAAACATACTGTCATATGCTTTCCAGTGGAAATAAGTTCATACTGAAAATGTTGGTAGTATTATAAATACCCTGGTACTCTACACGGGCCCTGGTAACATTATTTTGATAGACATTCAAGCTACGTGGCAGCTATACGTGGGGTAAGGAGTGATGCAAAGTCTACTTACAATTATAATAGCTTTACATGTAGGACTTTAATCAAGTGGCATGGGTTATCTTGTTATGACTTTCGTGACAACCAGCAAAGTGCTGAAACTAGTTTTGCTTTAATGCATTAATAATTCAGCAGTGACGACACATATGATTTGCCCACACATATACACAAGGAAATAATTCCGGTATCCTATAAACACACTAACTGATCATGGAGTTTAATGTTCATTCTGCGTTGCTTACCCACACAAAAAACGAATAAAACCAAAGTGCCAATAATTCCGTATAAGCAAAAGTAGTTATTTACTTGTATCTTGTTTCGCTTGTTTGCAATGTTTTGTCTCGTAAATAAATTAAAGAGTTAATTGGTTTTGAATGAAGATATAAGGTATATCAGAGTATAATATACACATATTTCCATCTATGTATGTAACCTGTACTAGGAATACTTGACTCGAGTAAGATCATTCATGGTGCACTACAGCAGAGATGTTAAGTCTCACACATTGAGCGTTAAATCTCACGCAGAGTGAGTTTGGAGTTGTAATTTAAAAAAATAATGTGACAATAATAGCAGCATTTGTATCGTTCTAAAGCATTTCTGATGGTGTGGAACATACGTGCATACTATTGTATGGATCATAATAAACGAGCATTCCTTGTATATAGCAACTGCATACTACTATTTAGCTTTGTTTCATTAATGAGGCAGCATGCACAAATTAGAAACAAAGTGTTGCACCTGTTGGGAAATTTGATTATTATGTGTTCTGTTAAGTTACTTGATTGTACTTTATGTGAATAAATATATACATATAAACTGAACGACATGGGTAAAGATGGCAAAACAGCTTCTACGAGGATACTTTAAACTTTTTTGGAATAAAGTTAAACAATAAACAACCAACCTGTTTCAAAAGTTTCAGCTTAATAGAACAGTGTGCCATTATTGAGAAGAAAAAATGAAAACGCAGTCATACCTTTTGATAAGCCAAGAAATTATTATAGGCCGTCAGATTAAAAAAAAAAATGCTTATTGTTCCCTGATACGATGGTACCTCAGACAGAAAGATTTCTAGGTACATAAATATTGTGTTTGACACAAACACATGATCAACTTCTACATCAAGTTATTTAAAACTTTGATACTGATTACTTGGGACGAGAACAATTATTTTGATCAGAAAACTGTGATGCCAATTTGTAAAAAGACAATTTGCCGACTGACTTCAGCGACGGTAAAGAATGACATTGTATAACACCTTCAAATCGCTGGACGAAAGGTGGGGGGGCAGAATGGAAGGCGGGGTGTATCGCCGTGCCTCAATATTTACTGATGTCCTATTATTTAGCCAATCTGTGAAATTGTGCCCTATTGTTTGATACCGTATCGGCATTTCTAATAAGTTAGCTCAATTTACTATATGGGGTGACACCTGGTATGTCAATATTTCTACCCTTTTGGACCTCGATCGCGATATGAACTACTTTTATGCATTGTTTACTTACATGTATAGGGAAAATGGGTCCCTCCGCTAAACCTGTATAGCTGCTTCATGTACCAAGCTTGGATAACACGATAATATCAAATATCGCGATACCGTTTTTTATTCGATTACGATATCGAGAGCTTTAAGAAATCGCGATTAAAAATATCGCTATTAAAAAAAATCGCCATTGTGATGCTTGTAGAGGGATATATACCTGTGGTTATCGGCTCAAAGCAATCATGCATGAATAAAAACAAATCGCGATACTATCGAAAATCGCGATATATTTTGCCAATATATCGTGGATGAAAAAAATCGATATCGCCCAAGCTGACTAGGTACAGAGTGCAGCTGAGCAGCTAGGGGTCTACGTGCGAAATTGCTCGGTAACAATGACTATATTTAGATTATCAAAATAACACTTCCATGCCTTACGACCTCTGTTTACAATTAAAACTGAAACCAGGTAGAATTAATCATTCCAAAAGTACTTTATTATGTGAATAAAGATATAGGCCTTCATAAAACAACTAAACTGAACAACATTAGTAATGTTGATGGAAAACAGCTTCGAATATTTTACTCCCTTATATTAAAAACCCTAACCCTTGAAAGTTTCAGCTTATTACAGTGTGTTGTTAACAATAAAAAGGGGGAAAAAACAGTTTTAAATTTTGAATCGGCAAACAAATGTATATGATATAATACAGAAGCATGAAAAATTCACAAAATTAAACCCCAAACTCGCAGGAAGAAAAGAGTAACACAGCTGGGATTGCGACCTCTGTTTGAAATAAAAACTGAAACTGAAGGTAGATTAATCAGTGAACAAATATTATTCCCAAAGTATTTCATGAATAGTGATATTTTATATATAAAGCAGCTAAACTGACCCAACATTGGTGTTCTTGGAAAACAGCTTCTACGAGTATGCTTTATACTCCATTGAATCAAAAACCAACCTGTGAAAGTTTGGGCTGACTACATTGTGCCGATAACGAGAATAAATTGAAAATAAATGCAACTTTGATTTAAATTGACAAACAAAATACCTCACGATGAACTGCTATATGCTGTAAGGTTTTTATTCAGTCCAAAATAATGAGAAACAATTTGAATAATTTTCCTAATTTAAAACCATAGTACTGTAGACAAAGGTATGTGCCATATGCATATACACACTAAAAACTAAAGTGTTAACACCGTATAAGAGTTCGGTGAAAACTTAATAAAGTTAAATTCAACTCAATAAATTGTTGAATTAACACAAAGTCAAGTTAAGTCTAACTTTATTAATGTTAATTCAACACTTGTAAAAGTTAAATCCATCTTTATAAAGAGTTGTCACTGACCGAACTCTTAAAATGTTGATTCAAAACGTTACTTTTAAGAGTGTAGTATATTAGCCAGGTGTTGTTTTGCTATGGCAATCAATCATCTCGGATTTTATTAATGCTAATATACCAAATTCAAAAACGAAAGACGTATTCTCATTGGTTATTGATTGGCCCATCAAAACTGCTGATGTACATATACATTGTACTGTGTGTACAACCGTATGGTACAACGTGTGTGCATATGCAGCGTAGTGTCTGTGTGTGGATCAAATGGGGTCGGGTCCTGTGATTGGCCATCATTTAAAATGAACAGCCCACAAATGAACAAACCTTGCATAGTAATTTCCATTGAAATCCGATGGAAAATAAAGAAACACATAAGCTTTTGATTACAGAAACTGTTGTTGATTCAGTTCGATCATACGAAGTCGTAATGCACAAAAAACCGTATCCATGACTGATCTATTGATCTCACTGTATAGTGTGTATGCGTGGGCCTGGGACGGCGCACTGTGTGTGCTGAATTTCGTATGGATGGTACCGTGGTTAGTGGCACATGACAACAGTCTTGGGTCAAGGGTAGGACAGATTAAACAAAATGGGAAGTCTATTTTGACCCAGTGAAAACATAGTTTAATGTTTAAACTAAAAAAGAATACAAACAAACAAACAAAACAAAACAAAAAATAATAACAACAATTTTTATCCTTGACACGAGCGCGCTTTTTGTGAGAACACAACATGAACCCATCAGCACTGAAAATTCATATTATCAAAACTCCAAACCTTGTCGAAGAAAACAGTTAGACCTTATTTTCTATGAAATCAGGGAATGGACTTAATACTCTTTCGGAACCAAACGAAACAAATCAAATGACTATACAAGTTGAGATGAGATTCGGGCCCGTTTGAAATACAACATAATACTGGCAGAAACAGCTGATATACCTCTACATATTTCAATAGTGATCTTAGTTTGGGTAGCGTTTCCCAGTTTGAAAATAAGTTCATACTGAAAAAATGCTGGTAGTATTATAAATACCCAGGTACTCTACACGAGCCTAGTGACATTATTTGATAGACATTCAAGCTACATGGTAGCTCTACGTGGGGTATGAATGATGCAAAGTCTATTTACAATTATAATAGCTTACATGTGGACTTTAATCATGGTAGAGGTTATCTTGTTGTACTTTCGTGACAACAAGCAATGCGCTGAAGCTGACTTAGTTTTCTTCTAATTATCAATGTACAGTGACGACACAAACACACGTGATTTGTCTATGCACACACAAATGTATAGGCTACGCCCACACAATGATATAATCTCGGTATCTTATAGCCTCCATCCATTGGTAATGGAGTTGTTCGTTCTGCGTTTGCTAATTACCCACCACTAAAACATGGAGGAGAAATCATCGCGTAAGAAATCTAAATTATAGGAAGAAAAACCAGAGTGCAAATAGTTTAGTAAGCAAAAGTAGTTCTTTACTTGTTTGTTTCACTTTTCCCACTTTTTGTCTCGTAAATAAGACAAAGTTAATTGGTTTTAACTAATATGCATAAGTTGAGTTTAATACACGTACCTCTGCTTATGTATATACTGTGTAGATGTGCTAGGAATACTTCACTCTTTTGAGTAAGATAATTTATGGTGCACAACAGCAGAGTCTCAAGCATATTACATACGTGTGACGCACATCCCTGACATTTCTAACGCCTCACATATTGAGCGCCAAATCTCACGCAAAGTGAGATCGGAATTGTTTAATTTTGAGAAATGTAAACATTTAACTAAAATAATTTTAAGATTTTCTTCTCGGCACTTATAATTCAAAACACCATTTGCATTAGAGCAGCATTTGTATCGTCTTCTATGGGTTTTATGATGGTGTGATATACGTGTATTATTATATACGCATGAATAAAGTTTTGTAAAATAGCTTCCACGAGAATACTTTAATTAAACTCACTTGGAATCAAGATAGACAGTAGACAACCAGCCTGCAAGCATTTCAGCTAATAATATTGTGCCATTAATACAAAGAAAATAGCAAAATGCAGTCAGATTTGTGATCATCAATTATTTTATGTCGTAAGATTTGTGTTCTGTCAGTGGTATTTGGGAATAATGTTTATTTTCTATTGATACAATGGTACCGCAGACAGAAAGATTTCAAGGTATATCAATATGTTTGATACCATAAACAACTTTACATCAAGTTAGTTCAAACGTTTATACTCATGATTATTTGTTATGACCAATGTCAGCCTAGACGATTCTTTAAAATGTTGTATTAGCGGATCAGCCCAAGACCCAGGACGTTTCCTATATAGCACAATCCGTACCTTTAAAGTTGCTAACTTCCTTTGGGCGAGAACAGCGATCAGCATCTTGAATACTGAGCTATATGGCGGGTAGTTCGTCAAACTAAAAGACAATATTCAACCCAGTATCTTGTAGACCAGATGAAACGCTTCGCAGATTTAGAGATATATAACCCGTGTTTGGCTAAAGATCCAAATATAGAATTTAAAACGAAAGATAAACAAAAATTAATTTCAGATGTCAGAAACTGTATAAAAGCGATATTTAAAAACGCTTGATTCTGATTGACAGCTGCGCTGGCCAATCGGAAGACTGCACATGCTCTCATGAAAGCTGAGGATTAAAACAGTGGGCCATTTATTAATTTTATTTTATTGATTTTGTTAATGGTACTAATCCCAACGGATTTTTTTTTTTCAATGTCTCAAGTGAAATTTTATAACATCCTTAACTCCCAACAATGGTAAATAAACATTTAAATATATATTTTACCCTAATCGGCCCAAACACGTGCGATATAAGGTAAGTTCTCGTGAGAGAACAATCAACATTGATTCGATTCTCCATGCTAAAACCTTTACTGATTCATCCTCATTGTCAATATTTATAAATCATCTTGAATCATCCCAATGAGGGAGAGCATTATTATTTCTGCTATACGGCTATCTCCATGTATGATAACTTTTTTCCATTTGTGTTCACTTTGTGAGAAGTTACTTATCTAAGACTTTGTAGACTAGGCACGATATGATCCTGCTCCTCCTCACGGTTAACAATTAATACATTGATAATTCCTTATTACACTTAATTAATAGTAATGTTAGCAAGTTATTATGTTATAGGTCCTTTATATACATATTAATGAGGAATAAAGCATAAGTGGAATGGGCGGGTGAGGGGTACTCACCATGTTCCTGACCATTTACCAATGTCCTCGCTTTGTGTTGTCCTCTTGTTTCCAGCATTGCCTCGTTTGACCACACGCTGGTTCAAGTACTTGCAATAAAGTTGGCTCAATTGCTACTAGGATAATATCATTGTTGCCACCTTATCGCATGGGCACACTGGCGTTGCCCGGGGGCCCCAAGATGATTCAGGCCCCGAGATTGTTCTGAAAAATAAAAATTAATTGAATTAAGGTTCATATTATTAAGATAACAGAAGCTAATGTGAAATCGGGGCCTCCTGTAACGCGTACAAAATGAATGTTGGATCTGGGCCATCTTAAATTTCCCAGTTGAAAACTTAATACCTTAATGTGTTGTGAGTTGCGAAGTAAAATTGGGGCCCACATTGCTTTGCCTGTGGGGGTGGGGGGGCTCGTAAATATTCTTAAGACGGCCCTGGATGATACCTTATGTCAATATTTCTACCTGGCCTCGATCCAAGGACATGAATTACTTATGCACTGTTTACTTATATAGGAAAAATGGGTTCCCTCCCGGCCAAACCTGTATAGCTGCCTATGCGAACAGAGTGTATAGCTGAGCAGCAAGAGGTCTACGTCTTGAAAATTGCTCGGAAACAGTGACTACATTTAGATTACCAGTAAATAGCACTGCCATGCCCATTACGACAACTTGGTTTGCAATTAAAACCAAACCAGGTAGAATTAATCATCTCCCAAAGTACTTTATTATGTGAATAAAGATAGGCCTTCATAAAACAACTAAAACTGAACAACATTGGTTGGTATTGGTTAAAACAGCTTCTACAGTATGCCTTTACCCCTTGGAATGAAGAAAGACATTCAACAACAAAGTACATGGGAAAGTTTCAGTTTGTACGTTAACGAGAAAAAGCGTGAAAATCGCAGTTGTTTTTTAAATCGGCAAACAAAAATCTTCTAACGATGAATATGTATACTGCTTGTTGAGAATAATAATAAATTGGGAACAATTTCACCAATTTGAGTCCAAATAGTAGGAGGCTATTCAGACAGAAACATGTCAGGTTATTTATGGGTCTATAATGTTTGATACCATTATCAACTTTACATTGTCATAGTTATTTGTGGATAATGTTTTCAAAGATCTTGTTATTAGGCTACCTAAAATAACTTCCTTTGAATAAGATTTTGTTGAGGATCAACACAAGATATACTGAACGTTTTACACGTTATCTTATTGAACTTTAAACACTTTTATTAACCAAAAATCCATGATCGAAATACATGACATTCAACACATTGAAGTGATTTAAAGCTGGTGATATAATTATACAAATATTGAGTGTCTAATACAGTACAATCCAGAGAATACTATCAGTAAAACAGAATGATTTTTTAAATGATTAAACAGTCCTAAAGTCATTTGATCCAGATATGTTCATGTCTCGCACCAAAGCTTCTAATTCACCTCAACCGGGTCTGGTCCGTAAAAAGGTGTGTATCTCATACACTTAGGAAACATTTTTGGACTCGTATAAAAGTGATATTTAAAACGCGGCGGCTTGATTCTGATTGACAACTGCGTTTTGCTGGCCAATCAGAAGACTGCACACACCTCTCTCGTGAAAGCTGAGATTAACAGTGGGCCAACATATTTTATTAATTTTATTTTTATTGAATCTTTTACTTGGTGCTAATCCTTAAAAGATTTTTCGTTCAATGTCTCAAATGAAATCTTATAACATATCCTTAACCCCCCAACGATGGTAAAATAAACATTTAAATATATTTTACCCGCCTTCCAATCGGCCCAAACACGTGCGATATAAGTTAAGTTCTCGTGAGAGAACAATCAGAATTTCACGATGATTCGTTTCTCCAATACTAAAATCTTTACTGATTCATCTCTCATTGTCAATATTTACAAATCATCTGAATCATCCCAATGAAGGGCGAGAGCATTATTTCGCTATAAACGGCTAGCTCCATGCTCCTATGATAACCATTTTCCATTTGTGTTCACTTTGTGAGAGTTACCTTATGTCTGAAGACTTGTAGACGTAGGCACGATATGATCCTGCCCCCTCCTCACGAGTAACAATTAACTACATTGATAATTCCTTATTACACTTAATTAATAGTAATGTTAGCAAGTTAATATGTTGCATAGGTTCTTTATATACATATTAATGAGCGAATAAAGCATAAGTGGAATGGGCGGGTGGGGTATCGCCATGCCTGACCATTTACTAATGTCCTCGTTTGTGTTTGTCCTCTTGTTTTGGTGCATTGTGCCCTCGTTTTGATATACCGGATCGGCACTTGTAATAAAGTTGAGATTAATTACGTCTGCATTTATTTAACATGTTCTCTATCTCTTTGAGAAAAGAACCTGGAAGCCAGTCTTCGGAAACGTGTAAGTGCCAATAACAATTTATCTGTTTAATAACTTTGAGTTCAATTAAACCTTGTAAATATTACTGTAATAATTCCTATAAAGAAACTGAAATTCATTGTTAATATCAATCCTGTCTTCAAAGTTGCCCTGTCATTTGTCTGAACATTTTAGGATCACCCACTATAGTTTTATACACAAGTTATTCAAGCGAGAAGTAAGGTGGTGACATATTCCAATGTCAAAACATTTGAAAGTATCATACAAGAATCTCAGTATCTTGTTCAGTCATAGTCATATTGTATACAACAAATTTGTTTCCCCTTGGAAATGAATGGCGTAGCCAGGATTTTCGGAGTGGGGGAGGGGTACCATTTTTGCAGGGGTGAATATACCGACACTATTTAGCCATAATGTTTCAAGTATGTCTGTCCCTTTTGGTTACGCCACTGTCTTGTAAAATCTCCACGTCATTCTTTAACCTTTTCCCTTAAGTTTTACTTTCTTTCCTTGGTTCGTTTGTTCATTTGGTTTTGTTTGTTTGTTGTTTTTGCGGAGGTGGGTGTTGCCCGTAATTTCCTGACGCGCGCAAGGCATGTCATATAAGATAGTTTTGAAAGGAATTTGTCCTATAATTTCATAATTGAGCCTGAGAATTTTAATGAAAAAAATCTCAACAAATGAATGCCAATTCGATGGAAATTGAATGAACTGCTTATGAAATGGTTGTCATAAATTGACAAATTGTATGCCACACTTTCAATTAGAATTGTACTGATACTTATTTGGCGATAAGGTTGGGTTAAATGAAAGTTAAATAAATGGGTTAGATGAGTTGGGTATTACATTGAATGAAAAAAGGTTTCAAATTGCCGGAAAACCTACTACTATGATTTTGTTTTAATACTATGTCCAATTCAACACTTATTTTTGAGACTGTTCGTATTTAAAAAATGTAAAAAAGAATATAAATAATGGGGTTAAGATTAAGAAATTATTTTTACATCATTTGTTGGAAATAAGTAATTGTATTTTGTTTACTGCAAGAAAAAATGTTTGACGAAATAGTTTCCCATATTGAGAATTTTTTGATATGACACGGACCTCATTCCTTCTCACTTCTAAGTATATAGCGATCTCATCTCCTTCATGTATTTGTATGTGAAGAATTTTGGGGATGTTGTGTGATTTGAAGATGTCGAAAGAGAGCACCCTTTGTGGACTTGCCTTTTACGTTATCAGAAATCGAGGGAATGCACTTATCTATCCTCTTTGGAACCAAAACAAATTAAACTTCAAATGACTGTACCACTCTTTCGAGCTCGTTTGGAATAAAAAAACATACTTGGGTCATATACTTTCCAGTTTGGAAATAAGTTCATACTGAAAAATGTTGGTAGTATTATTATACAATCCCTGCAATTCTACACGAGCCCTGTAACATTATATTCGATAGACATCTGAACGTGGTGCTCTTACGTGGTAAGGAGTATTGCAAAGTGCCCTTACAATTATAATAGCTTACATGTGGGACTTTAATCATGGCATGGGTTATCTTGTTGTGACTTTCAGAGCAACAAGTGCCAGCAAAGCGCTGGAAGTTGACTTAGTTTCTAATTAATAATGTAAGCAGTGACGACACAAACACACGTGATTTGTCTATGTACACAATAAATGTATTAGGCTTACGCCCCGCCACAATGATATAACTGGTATCTTATATAGCCTCTATCCATCAGTGGTAATGGAGTTACCTGTTCATGTCTGCGTAATGTTACTCACCACTAAAACATGTAGGAGAAAACATCGAGTAAGAACGCAAATTATAGGAAGAAAAACCAAGAGAGTGCCAATAGTTTAGTAAACAAGCAAGTAGTTCTTTACTGTTTCTTGTTTTCCCAATCTTTTCCCCCACCTTTTTGTCCTCGTAAATAAGACAAAGTTAATTGGTTTTGACTTGAATATGATATAAGTTGAGTTTAATACACGTACCTCTGCTTATGTAATACCGTGTAGCTGTGCTAGGAATACTTCCACTCCTTTTGAGTAAGATAGAATTATATAATTACAGCAGGTCTCACGCATAATATATACGTACGCGTGACGCATCCCTGACATTTCTAACGCTCATCACTTGACCAGAGCGCCAAATCACGCAGAGTGGAGATCGGAATTGTTTAATTTCGAGAAAAGTGAGTAAATATTTTAACTAAAATAATTTTTAAGATTTCTCATCTCACAGCACTTATAATTCAAAACACCATTTGCACAATGAGAGCAGCATTTGTACTCGTTCATATAAGTTTTGATGACAGATTGTGGAGCATACGCGTGTATTATTATATACGCATGAATAAAGTTTGGTAAAACCAGTCTTCCATGAGAATACTTTTAAACTCTTTGAAATCATGTTAATTCAGTATTTTAACTTTAATCATAAGTCCACTTTTCCTAATGTTTATGAAAAAAAATCATTTTAATTTCAAAAATGTTTAAAATTTCAAAATTGTTATGAAAGATATCTATTTTATTGCAATTTTTCTAAATACGACTTTTATTTACCATAAAATTTGTTTCATAATTAGGATAAAGTGTACTTATGATTAAGTCAAAATACATTTGAACATGTTTGAATCAAGATAAACATGATAAAACAACCAACCTGGTATTTCACCTAATAATATTGTACCATTAATACAAAGAGAAAATAGCAGAATGCAGTCAGATTTGTGATCATCAATTATTTATGCCGTAATATTTGTGTTTTGTCAGTGGTATTTGAGAATATGATTGCTTTCTATTGATACGATGGTACTGCGCAGACAGAAAAGTTTCAAGGTATATCAATATGTTTGATACCATAAACAACTTTACATCTGAGTTAGTTCAAACGTCTATACTATGATTATTTGTTGCCATGACCCAATGTTAGACTAGACGATTCTTTAAATATGTTGTATTAGCGGATCAGCCCAAGACCCAGGACGCCTTTTACATAGCACAATCCGTTGCACCCTCTCTGCGGCTCGTTTGATATTCATTTATACGCAGCCTCAGCACCTATACTACACCGTGTGGTAGGGTTGCAATCGTTAATTACATGGGTAAATGAACGGATTTTCTCCCAATTTTATTAATTGTTATCTTTGTTCTCAGAGGGTCTAGAGATGTTTTCTATCAACAATGTAAAAAAAATTGTAAGAATTTTTATGCCTTTTCTTAGAAAGATACTTACTAATTAACACTAAAAAATCTCATTTTCCCAAAAACAAAAAAAACCTCATTTTTAAACACAAAACCTGTACTTTTTGTACTCAATAGTAGGTCCAGTCTACTATATATACATGCTGGTAAATATATACAAACCCTATTGCCCATTCATAAAAGCTACCTGCTATCGATCGATCACTCAGATACCGCCATCCGTCCTCTCTCCCCCAAAGAGCCATCCCCCAATATCAGCCAACTACCCCCACCCCCAACATAGACGTATTTTTATTGGATCGAAATATATCAGGCCTGTCAAATCGCCATCACAGAGCCATTTGATATGTCTCCCAGACCGCTGCAGGCATGTTATCTGGATTGGTAATCAGCCGGTGTGTTTACGACCTTGGTGACCTCCCAACGCTAGCTCAGTTTTGTACACAAATCCTGCATAGGGACCCCTCAGGCATGGCACTTGCGGCTGAAGCTTTACTGAAGGGTTGAACAAACTTCCCCGCAATACTTTAAGCTTCTAACAGTATGTCTAATGGGGATCCAAAGGAACTTTACGAAGGATTAAATATTTTCTCCAGTTAATTAAGGAATAATTACAGAAAGTTCGTTGACCTACTACACCGTAAAATAGTGGTGCTGTCCGTCAGAGTGGTTAAGTTGCTAACTTCTCTTTGGGGCGAGAAACAGTTTCTGATCAGGATCTTGAATCACTGAGCTATAAGGCGGGTAGTTCGGGTAAAACTAAAAACAATATTTAACTCCAGTACAGCATCTTGTAGACCAGATGAAACGCTTCGGCATGAATTTAGAGATATATATCACCCGTGTTTGGCTAAAGATCCAAATATAGAATAATAATAATAACACTAGAGCTTAAGTGTTTGTTAGAACAAACACACGGTGTTCGAGTCTCACTTCGTCTCAATCTAAATTATCATTGATGATGTCAATATCATATTTTCCAAGGGTTTGGCATCTTTTATAATAACAATATCAATTTCCATATTCAAAAGACATATCATTTTGCGTTAGAATGTGTACAGAATTTGAACTTCCTGTTTGGACAGGAAGTAAAGGTCTGATAGGTGGTTTTGAAAGTTATATATGACCTCCTCATGGATTATGAAAAAATATACATATAAGTCATCTTATACATTAAATTGAAGCTATGAGAAATGACCTTTTAAAATTA
Organism: Zoroaster sp. YZ-2022; assembly: GCA_029582265.1. Taxonomy (NCBI): domain Eukaryota; kingdom Metazoa; phylum Echinodermata; class Asteroidea; order Forcipulatida; family Zoroasteridae; genus Zoroaster; species Zoroaster sp. YZ-2022. The sequence goes on from CM055817.1 coordinate 61,406,777, forward strand.
ATAAAAAATCAGTGTACTTTGTGTGCCACTAATTAGTACCTATTGGCAAGTGCATTTATGGTAAATCCTCAAGAATCACAAGAATTAGCAAGCTATTAATGTAAGGAATTCAATTGTGTTTTTGTTTTCTAACAGGCTCATTTAGCTCTTGAGATATTGGCTGTTGAACTTGGAAATACAGAGATTTAAGCAGTAAATTAGAAATTAACAAGTGTGACTTGAACACAATGTTTTTTTATTTTAAATATTGACACCTTAGCCCAACACATGCTTTTCCAAAACCATGCTAGATGATAAATCAACATTAAAATCACTCATATGAAAAATAAATAGTTTGCCAGGGTTAGTAGGGTAGCCATATCAACCTCATTCAACGTTATTATAGGCATAAGTCACAAAGTTGATTTAGGATAGAAGGGGACTGTTACAAGGATGTATAGTAATCTGACGATTAAACTACGGCTGCAAATTCAAAAGAGCAGGAAGTGTGGTTAAATTGTTTAGGGCAGTCAGGGGTTACTGAAGACACTGAAGCAGGGAAGACCATATAATATTTCCCCTTTACTTTCCTTCAGCTAATTAGGCTTTCATTAGAAAAACAAGCTTATCACTACTACATGATAAAGGATTGGAAGCAGGAAGCTTGCATCCGCAAGCTTTCTATCTTCCATTGCCCCCCGGGCAGAAGAGTTTTTTGTCAAAAGTAAATAATTCCCAATTTAAACAAAAATTAAAATGTAATTATATCCACTGGATCAAATTCCTGATAATTGGTTGCCCTTTTCACTTTTGTTTATGGAAAACTTTTCAATTTTTAGATTTAAATAAAGCCAACATTGGTATTTATCTTCTTGGTATTAAGTCTTGTATAAAAATAAATTTATACTTTATTTACTTTCAGGTAAAGTTTATAACAAAAAATATAGTGATCAATTGACACGATAGTGACACTGTAATCAAGCATCTCCTTATTGTGACATGGCTTATAAACTGTCTTTATTTACACCTGTACTGCAAAAGAAATAATTTAAAAAATAATCGTATAAAATTAAAAACAAATTCTACATTGATTTTACATTTTCAAGGTTCTACACATGAGATTGGCAAAATGTCTGTAGCTGCATCAATACTACAGAATTACAAACCTAAAGATCAGATGCCATTTTGTACATAAATTGTTGAACATTGAAATAATCAAATAGTTGTATGAGTGCTTGTAAATTGCTAATACAGCAATGAAATACATACTGTTATTTTAACCTCTGTTGGATTTCATGACTTGACTTTTTGTGGTTACACACTTCCTCTCCCCACAATCAATTGCAAACCACTTTGTTGGACCTGTTTAACCTACTTAGTAACGCTAATCTAGAAATGAGTGTACATGGTCTTACACATGTAACAAGTAAAATGACTTCAGTGTAAAATGAACCCAACCATGATCCTTTGTTGACAAAGAAAACGGAATATATATCCACCAGATCAAATCTGATAATTGAGTTTGCCCTTTTCACTTTGTTTATGGAAAAACTTTCAATTTTAGATTTTAAAATGAAGCCAACATTGGTATTTCATCTCTTGGTATTAATTCTGTACAAAAACTCAAATTTAGTCTTTATTTATAATATACTTCACTTTCAGAGTTAAGTTTATAACAACAATATAATGATAAAATTGACAATGATAATGGTACACACTTGTAATCAAGCATCTCCTTCATTGTGAACCTATTGTGAACAATCTTATTGTTAACTCTGTCTTTGTTTCCACTCTTATACTGCAAATACACAAAAAAAAAAATTAATAAAATTTGAAAACAAATTCTACATTGATTTTTTTACATTTTTCAAGTAAGGATTGTACTACATGATTGGCAAAATGTCTGTGTAGCTGCATCCATACTACAGAATTACAACTAAAAGATCAAAGATGCCATTTTGTACATAAATTGTTAGACATTGAAATAACCAAAAGAGTTGTATGGGTGCTTGTAATTGCTAATAAAAACAATGATCAATACATATTTATTTTAACTGTCTGTTGGGTTTTATGATTTGACCTTTGTGGTTACATACCTTCCCCACTGATGACCTGTTGACCCATGTTTAACCTACTGTGTAAACCAATCTAGAAATGAGTGTACAATGGTCTGATACATGTAAGAAGTAAATTTACTTCAGTGTAAATGAACCCATCCTTTGTTGACAAGAAAACAGAATCAATCTGCATTTATAATAAATGTACTCTCTGTATGTCATTGGAATTGTAATTTTGGAATGAAAATGTCTGCCTCCTCCCCCAAGTTTCTTGGTGATGGCATGTCCTGCCACTGGTGATGAACCAACACATTTGTTTTTTTTATGGCCTTTTTTTTTACATTCTTTGGTTTATCATTGCAGAGAAATTTCAGAGAAGTTCTAATTTATAGTGAATGACGAAATAATATGTCACAAGTGGAACATGCTGTAAAACAAAATAATAGGAAGGTGTTATAAGTACATGGACCAAGAATAAAGTATTTGAAAATTCAGATAAGTTCTAGAATTTATGTGGATGGGGAAAATAGTGTATCATTTTGGAGTAGCTGGACCATTAAAAATTGAAAATGGCATTGGTTTGTTTCAAAATTGCACACAATTATTCTTGACAATGTGTAATAAATTAAAGAAATGTTCTCGCATGAAAATGTCTGCCCCTTCCCCAAGTTCTTGGTGATGGCATGTCCTGCCACTGGTGATGAACCAACATTTGTGTTTTTTTAATTCTTTTTTTACATTCTTTTGGTCTATCATTGTAGAGAATTTCAGAGAAGTTCTAATTTATGTGAATGAGGAAAAATAATATGTCAGCAGTGAACATGCTGTAAAAAATAATAGGAAGGTGTTGTGAGCACATACGGACCAAGAATAAAGTATTTTGAAAATTCAGATAAGTTCTAATTTATGTGAATGTGGGAAAATGCAGTGTATACCTTTGGAGTAGCTGGGACCTATTAAAATTTAAATGGCATTGATTTAAGTTTTTCAAAATTGCACAATTATTCTTGACAATGTGTAATAAATTAAAGAAATGTTCTCGCATGAAAACTCTCATCATCAAAGAGAGAAAAGGTATTTAAGGAAATTGTTGAGCTCAATATACTCACCTATACTTATAATTCCATGTGATAGTGAGAGATGTCTGAGTGAGAGAGGCCTCAGGAGACAATACCAATTACAAGTACATGTATTGTGTCATGAATATTGTGCATTTTTCCTGAGAATAATTCGTTCTATGTAAGTTTTGGTATCTGAGAAGGGCAACAAAATTAGGAGAAGTGCACTTAAAACAATCACTAAGGCCTACCTATTTAATTTCCAGTGCACAAACTGAAAGAGATTTTTGGAGAAAAAACAAAAATTACAAAATATATGGCATAAAAATTTCTACTAAAATTACCATAACCTTTTAACTGAATTTTCCTATCCTATTTATATTCTAAATACATTTTGGTGACATCTGTTCATATTTTGTTAGTTGTTTACTGTCCAAAGTAGTAATTCATGTAGGCCTAACTAACGTTAGCCATGTTATTGTTAGTTAAACAGGCACAATGCAACTGACGAATGGACAGCTTAAAAATGTTTTTCTTGTATAAAAACACGAACGATAAATACAGGAAATCCTATCAAAAAAGTGCAACTTAAAGTAACCTATCAAAAAAAGTAACCTATCAAAAAGATACTTACTCTTTATGACCGTATCTGGCGATCCACGGGCAACACATATGGGAACAGCGTCGATCTCGATTGTACATGCAGCTTCCATTGTAAACCAAATATCGTGTAGTACACGATATTTGGTTACAATGAATCTATAACATGTACATCGAGATCGACGTTGCAATTAGCATGTGTGTAACTAGCGCCTCGTATTGCCAGCCTTGCGGCGCCAAAACGATCTTTAATTTATTCATGCAACGTTTAATTTATTCATGCAACGTATATGAAACGTTTTAAATATTTTTACTTTTAGCGTAATTCGACACCTGATGATCGTAATCATGACGTCACAGAAAACGGTTTTCGTCAGCTTGTTATGTTCTGTTCATGTGTTAAGTTTGAAGGCTGTAAATGCTTTGCAAGGATGCCTTTGTTGCAGGACAGTCGCCACTGAGATGAAGTAAAAAAAAAAAAAATTGGTGTTCGCGCTGCGCGTTCGAACACCTAATAATAATGTGGACTTATATAGCGCACGTATCCACCAACTAAGTGGTGCTCAAGGCGCATTCTTTTTTACGTGCATTACACAACACACGGGACCTACGGCTTTACGTCCCATCCGAAGGAAGAAGCAATATATGTTAAGTACCTTGCTCAAGAGACACAAGTGTCAGGACCGGGGACTCCGAACTTCACACCTGCTGCTGGCAACACCAGAACTTGAGTTCGGTGCGCTAGACCGCTCGGCCACGAAAGAATTTTGAATGATTAAAAAAATATTCAGACAAAGCTCAGAAACTGTATAAATGCGATATTTAAAACGCGCTTGATTCTGATTGACAGCTGCGCTGGCCAATCGGAAGACTGCACATGCTCTCGTGAAAGCTGAGGAGTAAAACAGTGGGCCAACATTTTATTAATTTGATTTTTTATTGATTTTTTGTAATGGTACTAATCCTTAACGGATTTTTTCGTTCAATGTCTCAAGTGAAATTTTTATAACATCC
>CM055817.1:61411984-61462579 GCA_029582265.1 Zoroaster sp. YZ-2022
ACCTCAGATCGAACATATCGTTAGTCTTTTCCAAATCGATTGTATCTTCACCACATAAACCTGAAACAAAATGAACTTTATTTAATATTTAAGGCCAACCCAGACCACGATAAGAGCGTACGACCTTATCTTTGAAAAGGACAAATATGGCATGAAAGTCGGTCGATAGATATCAACTGAGCAACGTATTTACATGCATGTTTTTGAGGCAAGTGTCTTTTGCTCAATATTAAAGGTGTCTGGTCTGGTGTCAGGTTTGTGCAAACAATAATTTGTCAATAGAGGGCGCCCCAGTTTAAAAGATCTGTTGAGCACCAGTCACGTTTTCTTGCAGACTTCGGGGAATGGACTTTCAGGAACTGTAAAATTGGTCACCCCTCGTTCCACACCCCTATGGCGGCGCGCCTGTTGACTCAGTATAATAATAATAATGTGTGGACTTATATAGCGCACGTATCTACCAACTGAGTGGTGCTCAAGGCGCATTATATTATTACCCCTGCTCATAAGGCTCATAAGGCTCATAAATCAATCCTGAAACCATCTCAGTTCCCTGGGGAGTATACAGCTCAAATGCTGCCATTACAGCGCATATAGGGCTAATCAACCAACTCTGCCCTCACAGGTACCCATTTAACCCCTGGGTGGAGAGAAGCAATTATGGTTAAGTGTCTTGCTCAAGGACACAAGTGTCACGGCCGGGATTCGAACCCACATTCTGCTGCTAACACCAGAATTTGAGTCCGGTAAGCTAGACCGCTCAGCCACGACACTCCAGTTTGATTCAAACCTTTGTCTACATTTTAATAAACAAACCTGAAGGAAAGCAGAAGGGTAGGCTTCTTCCAAGCGTGTTATTTTGGACGCAGACCAGATTAGATGTGGCACAAGTTACTTCATCATCTCCGCAGCTAACTGCAACAATTTAATTTAAAGCAACATTATAAACTTAATTAGTAGCAACTCCTATCAATAAATTGTTATCTCCAGTGCTACCTTATTTTTACCCCTGGGATTGTCAAGTTATTTAGTCCACAGTGTTGAAAAAAAATTCAAGTTTTCACATGACCTAAATCACCTTCTTTTCGCTTCAAAATAAACAACCAACTTCTTAGGTCAGACCTCTGACGGTGGAGAAGAGGGCGGGCTTGAAACATGTTTTTGCCGTCCAGGCATAATTATAGAGGAATTGAGCCGAACATTTGCTACATGTTCTCAATTTAGTTTTCACTGAGTACATGGTTCAACATTGGCAATTGATGAAATTCTTGCTTTGGAACGGGAAACTATCCACAGGCAACTTGGGAGGGATTCGAACCCACGATTTCCTGGTTTATAATAGTGCAGATGTCTTAACCTCTCAACCACTGGACTTGTCTGATGACGACAGGACGGTTAGATTCCTATTACTTTGATGAAATTCTTGCATCAGGTGATAAACAATTGATTTGATTTATTTATTTATTGCCCTATACACCAACGTTTGAAGATTGATATCATTTTCAGTTTTATACTGATTACATTAAAATGTGGTCATTTATGAAATACCAATGTTACACTTTTTTTAAATATTTGTTGCATTGTTGTTTTAAACAAATAAATATACAAACAAATTTACCTTTCTGCATCTGTTTAACCTCAAGATTGAATCCTTTTGTCTCTCTAGAGGTATCTGATCTGAAAATCATAAATAGTTCGTTTTGTGTCGAGGCGGTTTTCAGTGGATATTGAACTCTGAAAAACAATCATAAAAACAATGTTTTAAACAATACCGGTATTATTGCAAACAAATAAATTGGTCGCATGTTGCTATGAAACACTTAAAAACAGCAACACTTACCCCGTAAGGGTCAAATATGGAATCTGAAATATGCGTCCGTTTCCAATATCCAGATAATCCCTGCCTTGATCCAGAACAAACTCAAGGAATGTAATGACCACATGGTATCCCACTTCTGCCACAATCAGCAATTGACATTGAGCGTTTGCAGGGTACGATAGCGGCCAGTATGGTGTTGAAATCATTTTTATACCATCACCGTTGATTTCGACCAGACCATTTCTACACAGTCCTTGAAATAAAAAGTATACAAATATATAGACCTTTATCATGCCACTGCCATCTTTATAAGATTCTCTGTACACGCAAGCATGAGTATAACGCTACCGGTAATTATCAAAACATAAAAGGGACCAGACTATTTTCCCTTCCAGCCTCGGCTTGGTCATGTGAATTTGTATTGGAGAAAAAAGAGGGCTGTAATGTGTTAAAGGTCTACTAGGTCACCTCCATCTACGTCGAAGGGTGTCCTAGGGCAATGATGTTACGTTCATGCAGGTTAATAGCTCATTTGTTGTACTTAAGCCTGTGTCCCTGTGTCCCACCTGACACCAAATACCTCACGTAGAATTCTGGTGTAGCAGTCGTCTAGTTGTTTTTTGTCACAGTGTTCCTAATTAATTGTTTGTCGTCCCGGTTTTGTTGTATCGTCCCGTTCGTACGTGTAGCTATTGTCCGCACTTACCTTTCCGCGAGTTCGCTTTTTCGCACTTACCTGTTAAGATAATCGTCTAGTCCAAAAGTTTTAGTCCAATCAGTGATGTTTATAGTTCCCGCGGACTTCCCGTTTTAGCCACTTAGCGTTAGTGCGTCTTTTTCAACGACGATGATCAATATTATAACAATGCTTGCTTTGTTTTGTTAGCCATGGTTATTGTTCGATTAACGTTTAACTCTGTCATGTGAGGCCTATTACGTCTTGGTAACAAAGCAATATTTTGTGTGTGTGTGGGTAAAGTGAGAGTGTGTGTAGAACACAAAATGATCTAAGAGAGAGAACATCGAAAACAAGAGTGAGGTTATCTTTTAGGACCGGTATAACTGTATATCAGCAAATTCAGTGATCTAAGTATATGTAGATCTAGCTAAGACTAAACAGTAAGATTTGGCAAACAGGCCAAACTTATCACCATAAAATTGGTAGGCAAAAAACATCGCCTTGCCGGTCCACATCTACATAGAAGCACTCTTCCTCGCCGTTAAAGATCAGCAACAATACAATAACCGTAAGTTGTAATGATTATGTGTAACATTAACTTTATTATAAAGAAATCTCCGTGTATAAGAATAGTGTAAAACAAACCAGTCATTTGGAAATGAAATAATGAAGTAGTCGTTGAAGAGAAACAAAAACTATTATTTAAACGTTGAAACTAAAAGATGAGTTGTTTTGAAGTGAATGGTATTTAAATCTATGGAAATGTTGGTTCTGTTTACATAATTTGGAAAATAGATTTATTAGTAAAACGGTATTCGATATTATACATTTATGTTATCCTAGATGGCCGATATGTTTGGATAGAAGCCCGCAGAGGCAGTATAGAGAGTCGAGAGTCGACGGACACAAGAGATCCAACCAAGAGATATATATATCCGAGAGATAACTTCTGCACACTTAAATATATGAGGACAGGTTAAAGTTCAGAGTGGTGACAGGCTTCACATCCATGGAGTAATACTGATTCAACAGTAGCCATGATGAGCTGTTCATACTGTGAAGTGCTTTCCAGACCAGAGCTTTTCTCACCTTGATGTCTCTACCTGCGTTGTCAATCCAAGACCCAAGTGTATGAAGTCACGCTGCCTGTCTAGTATGTCTTCGCTGTTTATATATAATATATAACAGACTGTATGCTGCGGCTCCGGTAGTCATATGACATCCCGCAGCCGCAATCAGTCATTCACGTTGGTCCTCGGCCACCTGGCCTTGTCATGGGCACGTTGCCGTAGGCAATGGAGTTGTCTCGCTGTACGGAGGGGTCCGAGTCCAGCCTGTTTGAGGTCCGAACGTATTGTGCCCAGTAGATTTGTGCAGTGCCGTCCTTGTCGGGGTTTGTAGGCTTGTGAGCCAGTAACGGCGAAGTCTAGTGCCCTCTGAGCGGGTGTGTCAAGGTCCATACCTAGGACATGGGCTAACATTGACCATCTTTGCTTTGCGACCTTTGAGGAGAGGGGTTCTTCGTTGCACAGTTCATAAAGTGCCTGGTTGCTGATGAGGCTTTTCGGCCAGTAGTGACCTGTGATGGTGCGGAGGTGTCTTCGGTGGCACGCATCCAGCTTATTAAGCATGGTTTGGGGTACTGCCCAGCTGTTGCAATTGTATAGCATGATTGATACGCAGTATGCGTTATAGAGACGGAGTCTTGTCTTCAGCGGGATTTTGGCTCGCCGACTCCAGATTTTCCGTAACGAATGGAATGTTACATTGCCTTGTATGCAGCGGGCTGTGATGTCTGAAGTGCTGCACAGTAAGGAGCCTAGGGTCTTATTCTTGCGCCATCTTTCATTGCCGCGGAGAACCTTGCCATACGAGTCTGTCTCCGTGGCTTCTGCAAGGTATACATGACTAAACTCTGTCTTCATCTCGTTCATGAACAGGTTGTTGGCTTTCAGTTTCTCTGCTGCTACTGGCTGCAGCTGGTCCAGGGGTTTCTTTTCTTCGTCCAAGAAGTCAACATCGTCTGCGTATTCCATTTCTAATGGCATACCTAGGCTAGAAACTGGTGGGTTTGGCCTGTTGGAGCTTTCTCGGACGGATGAGAGTGCAGCAGCAAGGTAGCAGGTGAAAAGGGCTGTTGAGAGGCTGTCACCCTGGGGGGATCCTATTGAGGTCTCGAATGAGTCGGACAGCTCGTTTTTCACGCGGACCCTGAGCTTCGTCCTTGCTAACAGTGATCTTACTAGTCTTAGTTCATCATCGTTGCAGCCTGCTTGCAGTAGGACATCTAGGATGCGTTTCCGCTTGATGGTATCGAAGGCTCGCGACATATCGATGCCCATCTTGTGGAAGTCCCATTTCTTTGTCATCACTACTGAGGTCAGCATGCGTTGTGCCCATACAATGTCTGCGCAGCTTCTGCCTCTTTTAAAACCACTTTGGTAGGGTCCGGTGAAGCGGTCGATCTTGTCTCTGATGCGGCGCAGAGTAATGATGGACAGGATTTTTCTTATGCTGTTTAGCAGGGCTATTTACTTTGAGTCATTCTGTTGTATGCTATATACTTGGTTTTCCTGACGTTCAGCCGTATGCCTACCTTTTGACATTCGCTCTTTACATTGCAAAGAAGCTCTTGTGCTTGACAGATCTGTTCAGAGAGTAGAGCAATGTCCATCTGAGAAGTCGAGGTCAGTAAGCGATGCAGGGCCAACTCTCCTAATCTGTCTGGGGTTTATTCTAAATCCCAGCTCCTTGCCATTGACAGCATGTCTCATTTCATAGTCCAGTAAAATAATGAAGAGGTATGGTGCCAGTGTACCGCCCTGGAGTACACCTGCGGATGTAGAAAACTCCTCTGTTTCGCCATCCGGAGACACTACCTTGGTCCTGGTGTGAATGAAATAATTGCGCTAATTGAGTTGCTTGAGAAAACGAAGTTTTCCCTTTATCACAATTTTTCATAATATTTAAGATGATGATTGTACAAAGTGAGTACAGATCTAAGACTTTGAAATGATGTTTAGTTGATGTTCTTTGTAAATACGAAGTGTTATTGGAAAGATATTTGGACGATTTCTTAGTTAATTATCATATTGTAGATGACCATTTACCCCGGTGACGAAGCTGGTAGCTTGTCCGATAACACCCCACACTCAAAAAAATGAATCTCACCTGAAGTAAATATTAAACAAATTAAATGACTAGATATTACTTAAAAGTCATTTTTTGTTGCTTTTATGTTAATCCTTTAGTTTGAGAGACTTAAAATTTGAAAAAGTTTGTTTTACTTGGTTTCTTATGTTTTGACGATGCGGAAAAAAGAGTCAAGTCAACAACATTAAAAATTGAGTTAATCATTATTAAATACTTTGATTAATTATTACTTAAAAAAACAACCCAATTATATGCACTAGTTTCATTTAAGTACAAAATACTTAGATTGTAATATAATAGCTTTTACTTGAAATATTTACGTGATCTCAATTTGGGTAAACTTAAAATTTGATTAAGTTTGTTACTTGCTTGCTTAAGTTTTAATGTTTAAATAATACGAGTAAAGTCAACGACATTCAAAATTGAGTTAATCATTATTACACACTTTGATTAATTATTACTTTAAAAAACAACTCAATCATAAATGCACTATTTTTTTAAGTACGAAATACTACCGTAGCATTAACTTGAAATAGTTACGTAATTTCAAATTGGGTGAAACTTAAAATTTGATTCTGTTTGTATTACTTACTTGCTTAAGTTTTAACGATTCAAAATAAATTAGTGAAGTCAACGACATTCAAAATTGTGTTAATCATTATTACACAACTAAATCATATGCACTGGATTCTTATAGTAAGAAATACTTAGATTGTTATACCGTAAAGATTTCCGAGCTATCAAATTGGGTACAACATTAATTGAGTTAGAATGCTTACATTCGTGTTATCATTCTATGTAACGTTTACTTAATTTCTTTGATTAACAAAACAAGTCGCGAGAACTTGCAATGTTGAAGTCGTAGCAACGCATATCCAGACGTTTCATACACTCAAAATGAATAATTCTTACCTGAAGTAAATAATAATAATTAATGATTACAGAATTATGATTCAACGTAGGTGGCGCCCTATGCGTCCACCTTCCCCCCCCCCCCGACACACAGTGTGCACATGCTTTTTACAGAGTTCATGTCACATCACGTTGCCGAGCGCCTGGTGTCAACATCTACCGCGCAGTAACACGAGGTAAGGACAATATTATTTATCGTTTTCTTTGTATTTTGTAACAATAGTTGTTGTGTGAATGATCCTTCTTTCCTTCATGGTTGTTTGTGGTATGGTTTTCCATCCTCTCCGTGGTATTGTTTATGTCTGATAAACTCATTTGGATTTAAAACTTGAACAGGTAGTTGTGGGGTCAGTTGAGTTAAGTTAGTCAAGCAGCCAACTGTGTTTAGGCCTAGGCCCTACTACTTTTAGTTTTTACTATCATTTAAAAGGAACAGCCTAGGGCCACCGATGGGCCAATTTACTGAGGCTATTATTTTATCAATAAGTCTCTATGATGTCAGTCAGATCATCGACTTCTTTAGAAAACTCATGTCACGAAATTGTCCCATTGAAAACAAACCAACAAAAGTAAGGCATACTAACTACGGAAGATTACACCAATGGTGTTCAATTGAGTAAATGCAACATGTTACTTAGATACATGTACCTATACATTTGATTTTTGAGTAACAAATACTAAAACTATAACAAATGGGTTTGAATTGAAATACTGATGTTGTGGTTTATGACAAGGTCAAGTAAGTCTAATGTGGACAATAATTGAGTTAGTTTTACTTTCACACTTTTATGAATATGGGTTTAAATTTAAACACTTTAAGTTGTGGCAAATGACAAAGTTAAGTAAAACTAATGTGGACAATAATTGAGTTAATTTTACTTTCACACTTTTATGAATATTGGTTTGAATTTAAACACTTTAAGTTGTGGCTAATGACAAAGTTAAGTAAAACTAATGTGGACAATAATTGAGTTAATTTTACTTCCACACTTTTATGAATATGGGTTTGAATTTAAACACGTTAAGTTGTGGCTAATGACAAAGTTAAGTAAAACTAATGTGGACAATAATTGAGTTAATTTTACTTTCACACTTTTATGAATATGGGTTTGAATTTAAACACTTTAAGTTGTGGCTAATGACAAAGTTAAGTAAAACTAATGTGGACAATAATTGAGTTAATTTTACTTTCACACTTTTATGAATATGGGTTTGAATTTAAACACTTTAAGTTGTGGCTAATGACAAAGTTAAGTAAAACTAATGTGGACAATAATTGAGTTAGTTTTACTTTCACTTTATGAATATGGGTTTGAATTTAAACACTTTAAGTTGTGGCTAATGACAAAGTTAAGTAAAACTAATGTGGACAATAATTGAGTTAATTTAGTTTCACACTTATATGAATATGGGTTTGAATTTAAACACTTTAAGTTGTGGCTAATGACAAATTAAAGTAAAACAATGTGGACAATAATTGAGTTAATTTTACTTTCACACTTTTATGAATATGGGTTTGAATTTAAACACTTTAAGTTGTGGCTAATGACAAAAGTTAAGTAAAACTAATGTGGACAATAATTGAGTTAGTTTTACTTTCACACTTTTATGAATATGGGTTTGAATTTAAACACTTTAAGTTGTGGCTAATGACAAAGTTAAGTAAAACTAATGTGGACAATAATTGAGTTAGTTTTACTTTCACACTTTTATGAATATGGGTTTGAATTTAAACACTTTAAGTTGTGGCTAATGACAAAGTTAAGTAAAACTAATGTGGACAATAATTGAGTTAGTTTTACTTCACACTTTTATGAATATGGGTTTGAATTTAAACACTTTAAGTTGTGGCTAATGACAAAGTTAAGTAAAACTAATGTGGACAATAATTGAGTTAGTTTTACTTTCACACCTTTATGAATATTGGTTTGAATTTAAACACTTTAAGTTGTGGCTAATGACAAAGTTAAGTAAAATTTGATTCAGTAATGATAGCACATCATGCTACAGAAACTATTGAACAATAAAACTACAGTCAAAGCTGATAACTGTGTTGAATGTTTGGGACAGGTCACTAATTAAGATCCTCTCTGTTGTATATCTTTTTGTTATAGATTTGCACTTATAGAGTTTAAAAGGATAACAACTGTCCCTTTGGCAACTTTTCAATCCAGAGTTGACAAACACACACCAAAGCTTCTGAACCTTTTCCGGGGAAAAGGAGGTGCCAGGGGAAAGAAGATCAAGACATTCCTTGAAGGTTTAGACCAGGTAATTGTCATTCCTGATATTTTGTTCTTGTAGGGGCAAGGCAATTTGACCTCAATGATGAAATTGTACATGTGGTACAGGTGGTACAAACACCATCTTTGCATCATGTGAAAGATCTTTAACTATTCTAGAAATCGTAGGTTTGGTGTTACCCCATTTGACCTTTACTTCTGGTTGAAACCGGAAGTTGGTTTAAAACATTACATTTTAATTGCCACAGAAAATTTAAGAAAACTAAACAAATATGTCAACATTTTCTCATCAACCACCCATTGTTTGTTCACAACAAACATTCAATTTCTAGTTTATTTCTTTTATCAGAACAAGTGTACTTTAATTTTAAATTTTAAATTTGTCATGATGGAAGGTTAAGACCTGTGAACTGTCACTATGTTGATTCTTTAAGAAAGGGCATACATTATACCGTACATGCAGCTTTCATAAACCACTCTTTATCCATCCTCCCCAACAGAATAACAGCATACATGTCCGACGGGAGGTAGTGATCAAAGGCCTCTGTGAGTTCCTGAACGAGGACTGCGGAACTTTATTTAAACAGTTCTCGGTTAGTATTAAATGAGTATTTAAGCAAATACTTGACTCCTTGATTCTGATTGGTGAACAGATGTGCAATAATAATGTGTTTTATAGCGCATCCCTTGTTGATTCTCCATCTTGATTGGTTAAAACACTCACCTGGGGTTCACTAGCATAGTGCCTAGACTGTGCGTAAAGCATGAACTGGTCACAGCGTTTTTGCTGTTCACCTTTCACGGTGCGGCCATCTTGATTTTTCTCATTCAAATCAATGTAACCAAACTGAGGCTTAAAGGAAAAATAGTCTGGTACCTTTTTTGTATAAAGAGAATCAGTATTCATTAATGCTACTGTACAGGGGAACCAAAGACAGTGACAGTATGATTGATAAAGTTCTACCGAGACAGGTCTGCCATGATGAGAGGCATTATTTTTAAGACCCCTCCCCCAATCTTTTCATGCCCTCTAATAACATGCCACAACATTTCTCATGAATGTTCATTTGAAGTGATAAAAACTAAAATCTTACCGTGTTCTACCTTTTGACAGGATACCCAAGAAGAGGACATGCAAAAGTTAAGAGCAGTGTACGATGGGCATCTTTGTCAGCAAGAAGGATGGGACAGCAGAATGGGAGAGACCCGCTGCAGATATCATAATTGTGCTTGAGGGTGTGGAAGTTCTGACAGAGGTAACCGATGTTGCCACAGCATGTATGCTGCTATTTGGCTGCATATATGCCATGAACCTGTCATACCTAACTAACCTAAAATACTTTTGGGAAGTCCTCCAGAAGGTTGTCATGGGTCTCGATGCATCTCGATTCTCGCCTAAAGTTCAGGCACTGCACAACAAACTCTGTATTTAGTGTGGAAATAATCCTATACAGTGTGTTGGTAATCTACTATTTTTCCCAACTGTTACTTTGGAATTTGCCTTTCGATGTTTACAACAAAATTCCTGAATATTCATTTTCAAATCTGGCTCCTTACGAAGCGTTGCACCCCTAGAAGAATAACACCACAAATTAATGCATTATGTATAAGGCTGTTGGTAAGTCAATATTTGTTTATTCTTAAAAACATTTGTCATGCAGGTCCAAACAATTTCAAAATTACACCCCAAGAAGAACAATGTCACCACAATATATTTCAGTACTGTGTCTGGTTAATGGATAAAGAACAGCTTTTGCATTGAATGCATTATATATAAAGTTTACCAGTTTTTAGCATTACAAAGTTTATGTTTTTATTGTTAAAAGCCTAATGCATATCTGTCTCTTGAAAAAAATTATTGGAAAGACCTACAGGGACTTAAAGACCTTTCATCATGGTGCAGCCATCTTCCACACAGAGCAGTGTGACCAAACCGAGGCTGGAAGGCCAAGTAGTCTGGTATCCTTCACATTTCCAATGGGTATTGCAGGAATGTGACATAAATGGCTGCAGAGTGATGAAGGTCTGTTGATATTGTTTATATTGGAATTGTACAAATTGAAATCATTGGCTAAGTTATTGAGGCTTCAGATTTGGACTCAAAGTTATTATCTTATGATGTTGCATACATGCAGGGGCACAGTGAACACAATTGTAAAATCTTTCAGCTTTTAGGTCTGAAATTAAATTAAAATATAGATATGGAGGGAGAACTATCTTACTTACTAAAAAAATTTCTTACCCAAAAAACTCCAAACAACAAAATCGAGACTTCCAGGTCAAATCTAGGGTTCAATAACTTAATGACTCAGGGTCATCCAAATATGTTGCAAAACATGACAAATGTATTCCCTCCTATCAATTAAATTGTGCTATGGGTTAAATTCAGCTGGGAGTGTGTAGGGGACTGGGCAGTTACATGTACCCCCAATTTCTTACAGAGTAATGTTATATTTTTAGAAAATCGGTTTGTTAATAAAACAAATGTTTTCATTGTTATTGCATAAACATGTTGTTCAGTCAGACGTTTTTGTTTTGCTTTGTATGTTTATAGGGCCGATTGGACGCTTAATTTGTGTGGGTTACATGTAATACATTTAAGTATGATTAAATTGATACGTTCAAGTAAAGGTTTTTTTAAATGCATTAAGTAGAATCATCAAAACAGAAGTTCAGTAAATATTACTTCAATAAAATAACCTTTCAATACTCAAAAGTACCGCACGTTGAAAAAACTAAATGTATTAAGTGCATTTAAAAAAATACAATTTAAGTTCAATATACTTCGAAATTTAAGTTACAATAACTTAACCGGATTACAAGTTGAAACTACTTAAACAAATTAAGTCAGTTAGGTTTTTTAAAACTTATTAAGTAAGTTTAACATCATGGGATATAAGTAATATCAACTAAGAAAGTTAAGTTGCAATAACACAATTTTATTGCAAGCTGAAAGTACTTAAAAATTTGGCAATTTTCTTGTCTTAATTTAATTAAGTAAATTCAATATCATGCAATATAAGTAATACGAACTAAGAAAAATAAGTTGCAATAACACAATGTTGTTGCCTTAACATAAATTTAACATCGCTGAATATAAGTAAAACATTGTGAGAAAACTAAGTTACAATAACTTAAAATTATTGCAAAGTTACAATAACTTAAAATTATTGCAAGTTGAAGGTACTTAATTAAATTAAGGCAACAAAATTGCCTTAATTTTTTTAAGTAAACTGAAAGAAATATTTTTTTGAGTGCATGAGAACGAATCTCCAAGTAGTTTGGATGACGGCAGGGACTGTAGCAATCCGGTGTGAAGTGAAGGGCAGACAACCCCCATAGAGACACCCGGGGACGCTTGAAGCCAGAGTTACCGGTGGCATACAACAATTATTGACCGATATGTAGAGCATCTCGTATTTTAGGGTACTAGTATGATTTAAGGAATCGTAGGATTTTGTTTGTGTAAATGCCATTGAGAAAAATTTAATTATCTGTAGACTAATACGCTTCACATAAATACTCCGCTAATGATTTGATTTGTTCAAGTGAAGTATTACTTTATTACCTGGCCGATATTTTACAGATTTGTAAGACACAACCATCTAGCCAAATGTTCAGCCAAACTCAGTGTTTCTTGTAAATAATTGTAAATAGTAATTTGTGTTAAATTAAAGTTTAATATGATTTTTCCAAGTTAAAGATGGACTACAACGGAATAATGATAAGTGCTGTGTTTCTGTTTTCGTTCGAGAAATGTGTAATGATTACTAACATATTATTATTATTCAATAAAACTTGTTCCTTCATGCAAAAAAAAATCAATTTGATCGGCGTTCTACGACCCAGAAAAGCCCAGTTTCACCAAAAGCCCTCAACTCATGAATAATTCATACTTCGTGTGTGACGTAGCACCCATGAAAAAAATGAGTCTCTGGATTCTTAATAGTATTTCAAGTGCATCCACCAACAACACATGAAGTCGGCATTATAAAACTGTTACACAACAACGTCGAAAAAAAGCTTCATAAAAACTTCATGCCTCTGCTGACGCATGAAAACGCATGTATAATATACACGGAAGTAACATGGCGTCTTCTGTTTACTCTCGGGTGCTCATGGGTTATACGTCATCCCTTTTCGCTGGTTTACAAGTCCGCTGGTACTATATCGTGGATTTCATAGTGGATTTTCAATGGGTCTTTGTCGGGAACCAGTGCAGGGCGGGAAATTTCAAAAATCGAAGAAGCGGGGTCTAATTTTTTCGGTCAAATTGCAACAAAATTATAAAGAGAAAAACATGACAACAACAATAAATTGTTACCTGAACACAACATAAACAAGGTTCGATAGTCAATTTAATGTGCGAGTTCTCGTTGTAGTCCATCTTTAAAGAATTGTTTCCATCGTGTCTTATTTATTTTGTCGCCCATAAGGAGATACACATTGTCACTAAGTATTTTAGAACTAGTGTGACACCTTCGACATAAGATGCCTTCGGAAGATCCTGGGCATAAAGTGGAGTGAATTCATCACCAACAAAGAAGACAGAGAGCGGTCGAAGCAAACTCCAGTATCCAGTGAGATCTGGCTGGGCCATGCTGCACGGCTCCCCCCACCCAAGACTCGCCAACCAGGTGTTCTGGTGGAACACGCAGGGAAGAAGGAGGAGAGGCCGACCCAAAACGAACTGGCACGAGACCATCCAGCGAGAACTTCACATAGTCAACAGGAGCTAGTGGAGCGACGTCAAGACGCCGACTGCCGATCGACTCAAATGGAGAGCGTTGACTGCCTCATGCGTCGGACGACGCGGGAGCTTCTAAGTCTAAGTATTGTTATGACTGCTGGCAGTTTGTTCTTCTTTACTCCGTCGATGACCCTCCTTAGGGCTAATATCTGGGCTAAAGTCGACCTCTTCTCTCTGGAGCCATTTTGGTTCTCATGCAGGTGTGGGTCGATAGCAGGTCTGATTCTATTCAGGATCATTCTGTTGTAAAGTGTGGCAACGACTGATATCAAACGTATTCCCTTATAGTTATCTGTTTGGTTTAGATTTAAATTTGGAGTTATGTTCAGTAAGGACCACTTCAGAAGTTATTTCATCAGGTCCACAACGTTTGCCAAGCTTGAGAGATGCCTTGGCTTTCGCAAACTCTGAGATGCTAAAGGGCTCTTCCTCAATATAGAGATAGGTCACCAATTGTTTTTGATTAGCAACATACATCATTTATAGCATATTATTCACCATAAAAAATCGGTAATTAAAATAAATGATATACATTTAAAAATACAAACATTTAAAAATACTAAGAGCAATGTTATTTCCGTTTGAACTACTACGTTTTTGGTTATTAAAGTACGGTTATGAACAAAACAAAATTAGAAGTAAACATGAAAACAATAATAAAAACTTAATTAACAATTTATAAATTTCTCCTGAGGACGATCAGAGCATACTGATCTAAACGTCGAGTTGTACCACCAGTTCTTTTCAGAACTAATTACTACTCAATTGAGATGGTTGTCACCGCAATTAGTCTTACTTATCATCCTCACCATGCAAAGCTACAAGTTTTACCTAAATTATAAAAAGAGAAATTTATCAATTATATTCCGTTCTAAGTTGCCTTTTGATTTAAAGTGCTATGACGCTATTCGTCCTACAATAATTAACTTTTTTGTAAATGAAAATTATTAACCGTCAACAAAATAATGTATATATATATATATATATCTGAATATTTACCGCAGTCAAATTCATCAGAAATATCATTGCAGTCATTTCTGCCATCACACACGGAAGATTTCAAGACGCAGCCTGTTCCGGAACGACAAGAATATTCACTTTCTGTACTTACGTGGTGGTGGACAGGTTCCTATGGAGTACACTATGTCATCGAGCGCAATGTCACTGTAATAACTGCTACCAATGATGCCCTCAAATGTTAGCTGAAACAAGATCATCAGACGCACAGGGACATATATGTCAAATACTTTTTGGAGTGAAGTGGTGAAGTGGTTAAGTGCATAGAACTCACATTCTGATGGCCAAGTCGTCAGAATGTGGGTTCGAATCCTGGCCAGGATCATGGTGTTTGTGTATTGAGTACCACGGCTGAGTGGTTTAGTGTATCAGACGTGTGTTCTGATGGCTGAGTCAACAGAATGTGGGTTCGAATCCTGGTCAGGATCATGGTGCTTGTGTATGGAGTACCATGGCTGAGAGGTTTAGTGCATTAAACTTGTGTTCTGATGGCTGAGTTTTCAGAATGGAATTGTTGTCCTATAGTTTAAGATGAACACAGTGACTGAAAATTACAGCAGCAACGGTAATGTGACCTTATCAAGTTGGGTATTATTTTCAGTCACTGAGTTCATCTAAAACTAGCACTCTGATTCCATGCCCTGTTGATCGTGATGATATTGCTCCTTTAACTATTTAGAAAATATTGATGTAACGAAAACAAATAAATCCACATATAGATCCCATACACACTACGTCGATAAGAAAACAGCAGTTTTGTGACAACAGAGTTCTAGTCAAACTCACATAGAAATCTTGGTCACTGTTTATAGTCTTCTGCCCCAACAGCCAACCTCCATCCTGCTCCCCTGTTTTCGACCATATCGTTGTTTCCCTGTCGTTCGATATCACGGTCATGAACAGATTCAGCTCCCCCATGGTACTGCCAGTCATATGATACCAGAAGGAGAGACAGTTGCCGCGGAGACTCGTCGGCAACAAGGAGAGAGTGAAGAGACGGGCCCGTTCAAGAGCAACACGAGGGGAGGAAGCTTCGGTGAAGAGGTAGAAACCTTAAAAGACAGAAGAAATGTATGAGAAATGTGTCTGGAATGGCTGGAATATTTCACTCAGGGATGTGATTTGACAGAAGTAAAAAAATTCCTGAAAATGGGGTAGCGGGCTACAGGACAAAGCCTTCTGGATGTTTAATTTTGGAGTATTTACAGAGAAGAAAGACATAGAGAAGAAATTGATAGGGTCAGGGTTTGAGTTCTATTTTACCCTGAAAATGGGTAGCAGGTCTAGGTCTTTTTTATTACTATTTACTATTCGAATGAGAATTCTACATACTGCAAACAGTGAATCTCCTGGATGTTTAATTTTGGAGAATTTACAGACACAATACAGATTACTTCCTTCTTTCCTTAATAGTGGCTACTTCTCTTCTTTCAAGAACATTTTTAGAAAAGATATGAAACAGTTTTTTCATTAAAACTGATGGAATCTATATATTTTTTCGATACTAAATACCAACTTGAACCAGTTGTGTGGTCCCCACTCGGTCCTGTGTCAACAGAGGGCGTGCTTCCCTGGTAACGTGTCCAGTCAAAACCATCGTCCCTCGCTTGTTGCCATGCACAGATGGAGACCTCAAAGTTGCATGTGGTGTAGACACCGTACTGCAATGGATCAGCAGCGGTTGGTTGGACTGTTGACAAAGGAGTTAAACAACAAATTAAAAGACTTTGATAATTAACTTCACCAAACTTTTTTTCAATTTCGTTGTTATATTATGTTCTTTAGGGAATTAATTAATCGTGATATATTTACCGTTGCACACTCCAGGAATAAACTGTATGTCATCAATAGCAATATCTCCGGCAAACGACTTCCCCACAACCCCCTCAAAGATGACCTAATCAAGGAAAATAACATTCAAATGATCATAGCAAACTCTGAATTGATTTCTTTCTGCATTCAAAGCCAACAAAAAAGTCTCCAATTTCTGGTTATAGGTCGGCTTCAAAATCGGTGCGGTGATGCGCTTTTTGGGGTTCATCTTTTTTTTTTTCTTTTTTTTTTGCCAACCAGTGAAATACATGATACATGTTATATACATTTATTGGAACCAGACCAAATTTCCCATACACAAAGTACAAGTGGTTTAAAACACAGCACAACAGAATTCCAATCCATCCAACAATTGGACAAAAAACCCAACACGTGAGTCGGAGGCGACACGCACAGAAACCAGAAACCAGAGACTTTTTTGGGCCTAACAGTTGGACTCAATATAAACATTTAATGACCAACATGTGAGAGTTTCTGCTCAATGTATCTTGTAAATCATGAGAAAATTATGAAAAAGTATTGTGACGCGACAGGCGGTAGATTTCGTGCGTCATGTATATAGCCAGCGAAGTTAGACAGTGTGTATAGCGTGCAGCAGCGAAGCTCTGCCTAGTGCGTGCTGATTGGCTAGGGCTTATGACGTTGATGCGCAGTGCGGATAGGGCTGGCGAGCGGCTATAAAAGGCAGTTGGCCTAAGCTGATAGAGTTGGTATGGCATGAGCTAACAGAGTCGTAGTGGGCATCTGCTGATGAACCGGTAAGACACCTTTAGCGTGTAAGCTGGTTATTTAAGCAGTGTGTATGCGCTGTACGGCCGAGTTGGGTCGAGGGGTTGTTATACGGTTGTGCGGTATAAGTTCCTTGGTAGGAGCTTGCGATAAAAGGGCGAGTTGCCGGAACTCTCGCATGTGTTATTGCGAGGTGCGACATCCCTGACAGATAAACCCCGAGATCTAACGTGGGCTGGTGTGAATGCGCGTGTTGTACCATGGTTACACAAATTGGTGTTGGGTACGCTGCTTTTGCTGCTGTTGCAAGTCTTCCTGCAAATTTACGTAAGGACGCCCTCTGTTGAAAGCTAATGCTAAGGATTGAGATTGATGATCATGAATAAATCAGCATGCTTGTACGGTTCTATGAATCTATTGTGTTCCTTTGTGTGTTGATTAAGTGTCACCCGTTATTGTCTACAGTTCAGGGGTTAAAGGACCGTTAGGAGTTCACATCCGGTATTACTTTCCAATCAATTAGTTACCAACACTGGGACGGTATATTTCCATCCTAACGGACGCATCCCTAGCCGCTCAGGGACGTTCCGGTCAGTGCCGTCCGCGTCGCACCCTGTGGAGGGGAGCCCAATTCGTGTCTCGCTTCCACCTGAGGGGTGTGACGTCACAGTATGCACAATTTGTTTACTGAAAATTCAATCTTCGTAGAATAGACTTCCTAATAGCCAAAAATCACTTTGGCAACTTTTTAAAAGGTGCAAAGTTTTCAGGGAACAAACAGCGATGTTAAAGGGACAGCATCATCACAATTAGAGCAGACTTTCAACAGGGCATGGAATTTATTGGTGTCCTAGTTTAAGATGAACACCGTGACTGAAAAATACTAGCTCATTTATGCAGCAGCAATGGTAGTATGACCTTATCATGTGATTATTTTTAGTTAATGAGTTAATTTAAAACTAGCACTCCAATTCCATGTCCTATTGATCGTGACGATACTGTCCCTTTAATAATCTGGCTTAGTCCCCCTGGTACTGGTTGATGGCCTTAGTGTACATGTAGTTGCCTTAATAATACTCATTTAATATGCAAACATATATGCAAATAATATGCAAATAATATGTAAAAAAAGGCCTCTTCTCTGAAATAAAAGTATATCCAACATGCCATGGCCGAGCGGACTAGAGCCTCAGACTTGTGTTCTGATGGCCGAGTCGTCAGAATGTGGGTTCGAGTCCTGGCCACGACTATGGTACTTGTGTCCTTGAGCAAGGCATTTCACTGAAAGGTGCTTCTCTTCACCCAGGAGTATAAAATAGGTACCCGTGAGGGTAGAGGTAAATTTTGTGGACAACCCTTTTTTGCTGTGTGCCCCCTCTTTTTTAAGACCATGGATCCGCCCCTTCCTTTACCTTTTTTCAAATCAAGATAGCTTTCAGATAATAACAATTCTGTAATTTTGTAATTGGGTAATTTCCAATTTTGTACAAAGTGATGAGCAATTTCAGCAAACGGCGCCCAATACCTGGTAACGATCGGCACTCCTCAGTCCGACCTGCCCGTACTTCCAGTCCGTCGAGTTGGCGCTCTGCTCGCCACTCAAGTACCAAACAGTACTGTTGTACGCTGTAGCGCCTCCGTTGAAACTCCTCTTAAAGACGAATAATTCGCCGTACATGTGATACCAAAAGGTTAAGCAGACTCCTGAGCCCGTCGTCGGGGCAAAGTAACTGCTCACGAGACGGGCGTAGTCCCCAGCTACTCGGGGTGAGCTGGTTTCGATGTATAGGAAGTAACCTGTGTTTGAAAAAAAACGCGAGATTCCAGAATGTTTTAAGTTCCTTACGTTAGTATCTTAAATCTTGATGTTTGCATTGATACAGTACAGTGATAACCTTAATATCACATTAGCCAATCGTTTCTTTTAAGTGTCCAGGTTTATGTTTGCCCTCATTGGCTCGTTG
This sequence comes from Zoroaster sp. YZ-2022, assembly GCA_029582265.1. Lineage (NCBI taxonomy): Eukaryota > Metazoa > Echinodermata > Asteroidea > Forcipulatida > Zoroasteridae > Zoroaster > Zoroaster sp. YZ-2022. The sequence continues at coordinate 61,431,084 of CM055817.1, forward strand.
AATAATTTTGTCTTAAGGGAGGAGGGCCAAAGTCATGGTACAGCCAAGCCTTTGAGAAGCTTGGCCGGGCCCAGGCTACCTGGCCTCCTAATCTGTCTTTTGTGAGTCCTAATCCTGTAACAGTATAGTACCTTTTCACCAACCTATGTAAAAGTGATGTGATGCTGTATGAAGGAAATAAGATCGAGTTTGTACCTAGCTTCTCATATCTAGGAGTAGTTCTGATGACTGGGGGAGGTCACAGTGGCCATCTTGATCACCTAAAAAAGAAGGGAATTTCCGCTTGCGCAAGAATGGCCCTTCATATGCCGCTTGCTCGCATGTCTTTGGAATCTCTGGAGCGCCTGTTCCTTTCAGTCATAGTGCCCTCTGCCACCTACGGTATCCCCTCGCTCGTCAGTAATCTGAATGAAGGGGACTTTGAATTTCTCACAACGGTGCAATTTCGTCTGCTCAAATTCTGGTGGGGTATTTCAAAATTTGCCTCTTCTTCCCATATTTTATAAGCCTCTGGCTGGCTTGCTGCTGGGCCGCTATTAAGAGCTCACTTCTGTGAGAACGCCCCTATCCCTTCCATTAGCCCTCTCGCTCTGATACATTCTCCAGCAGCTGATCTGATTGGGCCTCGCAGGAAGGTTTGGGGGAGATGGTTTGGCACTGCTTTCCACTCTCTTTGGTGCAGTAAGCGTGCATGTTTTCACCTTGCTCACGATTGCAAGTGTAGACTGTGTGGCTCCGATGCCGCCCTCCGGCGCGAGCATCTTGTGCATTGTGAGTGGGTTTTAGCTGATTTTGTGGGTTTCGATGCCATTGAGCTCCTTAAACTTGAAAAAGTTCTCTATGCCTCCCGCTCCTCCCAGTAATCTTCTTGGGTGTCCTCCCCTTGTCATCAGAATTCAGCCTTGCTGTTGTCTGTAGATTGTGTGTAGGTCATGTTGACCTTGTATTCTTTTTGAATAAATCGTTATACAACAAAAACAACAAATAAATATAGTACCTGCCAATCAACATAACCTGAGCTTCTGGAGGGCGTAGCCCAGCCTAGCCCAGCCAAGTAGAGCTCATTGTAATGGCTGCAGTTGTCGACAAAAGACAGCTGAGGTGTCAGTCAAGTCTGTGTTAACAAGAGCTATTTGAGATCTATTCATTATTAAAGGGTATTTTGTATTCAAATAGGAGAGAGATTATATAGGCCCTAGGCCTGGGCAAAGTCTGGGCCTGGCCGGGGTTCTCAAAGGCTTGGCTGTACCATGACTTTGACCCTCCTCCCTAAGCTTATCCCCTTTCATCTACCATTAACTTTTGACTTTACGTTTCTCAGGTTCACATGTAATTTGCTAACATTTTCTATCATGTTTTGTTTTGCCAGTTTTCACAGTTTAGACTCACTGTTGTATTTCCTTGTCTTAACCCTCCTACTACTACAAGGGTCAAAATCAGTCAAAATTTTGATATACATTGTCTTGTATTGTTGAGGGTGGTCAAAATGACAGTCAAAACCAGTCAAAAATGCCCATGTGTGCAAAGTCAAAACAGGAAGTTGACTGGTTTTGACTGTTGAAATTATGTATTTATCAAAATGTTTTTTAAGTGAATTCAAAGTTCTCATAGTAAGATTCTATTCAATAAGAATAGAATTTTTCAACTGCAGGATAAAGCAAGGACCATTATTTTCCAGTAGCCATGTCCTCAGCAACAATTCTGTAGTAAACAGCAAAATTCTGACCAATTCCCTCTCCCCCACCTCCACCAACCACTTACCTGCTGAACAAGAACCAGTGAGTCCACAAGTGTGATCAACACTTGGTCCTGTGAAGTTACTCATGGTGTCGCTGTTCAGACGAACCCAGTCAAACACATCGTCCTGTTTGTTCATCCACAGACAAGTATCACTCTCAAAATCGCAAGTTCCTAAACAAATTTTTAAAATGTTTAGTAATTTTTGGATTTTAGAATCTCTAATTCCGAGTAGGGTTAAAATGAGAATTCTACATAACACAGTCAACTTATTTGCCTTGCCTATATAATTTGTACAGTTTATTTTTCAATTATTGGTTTATTAAGTGAGGAGGATCAAAGTCGTAGTATAGCCAAGACTTTGAGAAGCTGGGCAAAGCCCAGGCTTTGCCCAGGCCTAACTTAATGTTATAAGTCTCTCTACTCATATTAGCACTAGGGATGGAAGAAGATCAAACATCTCACCATTACCCCATCATGTTTTCACCTATTATCATGTAACTTGGTACAAATAATGTAATCTCTACTGATACTGCGTAAGAAGAAGCAGAGCTTGTAAACATGGGCTCCTTAGCAGCAGGTTCTGCGATATGTAGGATTCTAGCCAGCCAATTGTCATCGGGAAAGCTCACTGGTCGAGAGGTTAAGACGTCTGCACAGTAAGCAGGAGGTCGTGGGTTCGAATCTCGCTCGAGTCGCCTGTGAATTTTTTTCACAGACACTAGAGCAGGATTTGAGCTCCTGCCAATTTTCATTTTGCATAACAGATACTTCCTGCAGCGATGGAGTGTCGTGGCCGAGCGGTCTAGCCGCCCCCCTGCCCCTGGCTCCAGTTCCAGTTCCTAACACATGCGAATTTTTTTCACATGCTTATGGGACTGACTGACGGGCCCACCAGCAGGCAGGACTATACAGGCAGGGCCGGATTTAGACCTTGAGGGGCCCGGGGCACTTCAGGTTCGGGGGCCCCTCGACATAGAAATTAAATTACATGACAAATAAAAAATGAACTAAAATGAATGATAAACCGCATTTCTTCGAAAAAAATATAAAACTAATTTTATTATTATTACATTTTTTTTAAAGGAAGTCCTTAGTCTGGGGCCATCTGGCAGGGGGGCCCGGGGCAATTGCCCCCTTTGCCCCCTGATAAATCCGGCCCTGTATACAGGGCCGCTTTTAGATAAGGACAAAAGGGTAGTTGCCCACGGCCCCAGGTAAAGAGGGGGCCCTAAAAATCTGTACAGTCATTTTGTTGGTGGGCCCCCTGGGATCCGATTCGCCCCCCTGGCGAACATAGCCAGCTACGCCACTGCCAGCGGTGACTATGTGCATCCAACTTCGCACTCTTCATGACATACGTCATTGGTTGTTGTCTGTGATGGCCGTGACTTTGTGTCCATACAAGTCGTCCCGACACTTTACAGTAAAGGTCCAGTAAAGTGCTCTGAACTCAAGCTTGTGTGCTGGATATTTATTTCTGCTGAAGACAGAACTCTTCTAGCATACGCAATGACACGTTCCCGTCCGTCTTGTTGTTGCATCAGTACTGCACATAGTCCGTCAAGGGAAGCATCTGTCTGTACTACAAATGGCAATGTGTAGTCAGCGTACGCTAAGATGGGTGCAGAAGTCAACTTGGAAATTAGGGTCCTAAACGCTACCTCACAGTTGTCACTCCAAACGAATGAGGGATCCTTGCTACCACGATTTCCTCCAATTAACGCGAAGAGTGGGTTTGCAATCTTTGCAATGATTTAGGTTCTCTTTAGGTCTTCAGTATGTTCTCTAACTTCCTGAAACTCTGTCTGCAGTATACGTCTGTATGGCATTCGAAAAGGGGTTGGATCACTCAAGGGGATCTCGTGCTCCACTGTTTCAGTCAAACCTATATAGCCATTGAATTCTTCGAAAGGACATCAGCGTCCTGCTTCAGCAAGTCCTTAGTGACCTTCCTTTGTGATGGGGTCAGGTCTTCATTATGGAGGTGGACATCTGCCAGGCAGCAATCACAGTCACCGTTTGTTTAGACGTTATCACCTTTTTAATATCGTTTCTGTTTGCGGTAACACCATGTGTTTATCTCAACTATTGCGAAGCTGAGGTACAGGTTCTGAAAAAAAACCTTATCGCACAACTTGTATCTCAACCTCCGTTAAGTGAGAAAGGTTCAAGGGAGAACCGATGTCGGGCAACTCGTTTTTCTTTACTTTCGCTAAGTGAGAAATATGGACGGACGGAAACAGAAGAGGAGGAGACAGGAGGAGATGGTTAGTAGAGATAGTGGAGGGCAAATATAGTAGAGATAGAGGAGGGTAAATATAAATTGTTTGTAATGAATGTTCAATTCAAGTTATTTTCCACTCAATTAATACAACATACAAAAACATGTATCTGTAAAGAACTCTGAAAATAGTGATTATAGTTGGTGGAGGTCTCCATAAAGCAAGCTTGTCAATCAATACAACATACAAAAACATGTATCTGTAAAAAAAATCAGATAAGAGTGATTATATAGTTAGTGGAGGTCTCTATAAAGCAAACTTGTCAATCAATACAACATACAAAAACGTGTATCTGTAAAGAACTCAGACAAGAGTGATTATAGTTGGTGGAGGTCTCCATAAAGCAAACTTATCAATCAATACAACATACAAAAACATGTATCTATTATTATTATTATTATTATTATTATTCAATGGTTTATTAAAAATCTATTCAAATCGCCGCCAGCGGCAGAATTACAGGAATAGTAACAATATTAAAAGTACGATGTATACAATTAAAAATAAAATTGGTATTAAAACTATTACACAAAAAAAAGGAGATCTTTATAAACAATAAAAGTTATAAACTTATTAAGGAAAATAATTTAGAGCAAAACAAAATAATACACAGTAGTTCAAAAAGGGGGTGGTAAACATATATCAAACAACAGAAGATCCCCAGGAAGGTCATGATGCACGTATTAAGAAACAAAAAAGAAAGAGATATTTATTAAAACAATAAAATAAATAAACTAAATAAACTTATTGTGTAAAACATTGGAGAGCAAATTAACAGTAGTTCGAAAAAGGGTGGTGGACATACATCAAACAACAGAAGATCCCAGAAAGGTCATAATGCATGTAAGAAACAAAATAAAAAAGAAATGTTTATAAAAAAAATTAAAGGTGTAAACTTATTATGTAGAACATTACAGAGCAAATTTACAGTAAGTCAAATAGGGTGGTGGTGAACATACATCATCTAACAACAGAAGATCCCAGGTAGGTCATAATGCATGTAAGAAAACAAAATATATATATTTATAAAGCAATAAAATAAAATATTTAAGCTTATTATGTAAAACATCAAAGCAAAACATAATTAAAAAGGGGGGGGGGGTAAACATACATCAATACAACAAAAAATCCCAGATAAGTCATAATGCATGTAAGAACGAATTAAGAAAGCCAAAACGTAAATGAATCTGCAGAGCTGGTAAAAAGTACTTAGAAGACGTAAAGTTAAGACCACATCTTATAGTAAAAAAATTAATGACTATCGTTCCACTTCTTAGTCATGTACATTATAGGGCTTTTTTGGCATCGTTTGGTCTTACAGAGGGGTAGGGAGAATTTATTGGGGTTTCTAAGATTCCTTTTGTGAACATCCTTTCTTCTAGGTGGGAGCCAACTACTAAAAATGTCTGATGTAATGAGCGATTGGAAGAAATTCATACACAGTTGTTCTCTTCTTTCAGCTAAAGTATTGAGGTTGCACTGAACAAGAGCATTTTCATAGCTCAAGTACTCTCTGCCCATCATTATCTTACAGGCTCTACGTTGGATTTTCTCTAGCATCACACTTTCCCTAGTACCGGTAGTGAGGCCTGGGTGCCAAGCAGGGGCAGCATACTCAGTAATGGGTCTGACATAACCTTTAAAGATGGTATTAAGATCATATAAGGGCATTTTAAAATGTTTTAATGTCTTCATTAGATGGAGTCGGCCATTCGCTTTCTTTAGAATGTCTTTAATGTGTGTTTCCCATTTTAAGTCTTTGGTTATCTGCAGTCCTAGGATCTTGACGGTATCAACTTGTTGTAGTGGGACATCATTGATAGTGAGTGGTAGTTGGATTGGGGGGCTCCTAGCAAAGGTAACTTCAATAGAAGCACACTTATTAGCATTTAGTTTCATGTTGTTGTTGTTAACCCACTCGTCAAGATTATCAAGTTCACTCTGCATTACCGATGGATTGTTACGGTTGCTTTGCCCAACCAATGTTAGGTCGTCGACATACTTCAGCGATGTAATTTCGGTATCTGTGGCTACGTCGTTGACAAGTGCTAGGAATGCAAGGGGACCAACGCATTTTCCTTGCGGGACTCCACCGTTGAGTGTTTTCCAGTGGCTGGTTTCCCCATTATATCGGACACACTGATCTCTACTGCTCAAAAAGCTAGCTATCCATGTTATAATGGAAGGGCGAGTTCCTAAATCTATGAGCTTGTTGATAAGTATGTTGTGATCAACACAGTCGAACGCTTTGCTGAAGTCTGTTATAACAACTGTGCTAACATTGCTTGGGTGGTCACCATTTTTATGAAGTGTGTCCAACAATTTCACCAGGTAGTGCGACGTTGATACTCCTTTACGGTTGCCGTTTTGGTTCGGATCGATCTTGCTCTGAATGTCAGCAAGTAACCAGGTAGCGACAAACCTTCCGCAACCTTAGCGAAATGGTCGGTCAATGATATGGGTCTTAATTTGTCCCAGGTGGCTGGTTTAGTTTTGGGTACTGGGACTACGATAGCTTTTTTCCATTGCTGTTGGACAACTCCATCCTTGTACGATTGATTAAATATGTCTGTTAGGGGGTCGCTTAGTTCACAGGCAAACTCTCGTACTATCCTGGCAGAGATGCCATCTGGGCCACTAGATTTCCCCAACTTTGTCTTCTTGAGTGCTGCATAGACCTGGTAATTATGCACGAACGGAACTGGGAGAGGGTCAGGGCAGTACGCGGGTAATTCAGAGGTGGAGAGTGGCTTAAGGTGATTAGATACGGAGCAAAACTGGTCATTGATGCTTTTTGCCACATCTTTAGGGTTGTTTGCATTAACACCAGGAGGGGGGTTAATGGTCGTATTTTTGTTGTCCATGTTTGTCATGATTCGGATGTGTTTGTACCATTCAGCTGGGTTTGATTTCTTGTGCTGCTGTACACGATTCTTGTAGTAATCTTCCTTGTTTTGTTTAATTGTTCGGCGTACCTTATTACGAAGGTGTTTCCATCTTGGGGAACGATGTTCGGTGTGGAATAATTGCTGTCTTTTGAGGATGAGGCTTTTTGTATATGCAGTAATCCATGGTCTATCCTTTGAGTGGACCTTGATTGTCTTTGTGGGGAAGTGAGTGTTTATGGCCCCCTGCAGAGTAACATGGAATGCTGTGCATTTATCTATGGCACTTGATTTGCTGTAAACCTCCTCCCAGTCATGATTAACAATCCATGAACCAAAGTCACGGATTGATGAGTCCTTCATGGGTCGGACGACTCGAGAGCGTGTTGTGTTACCAGGAGGTCTTGGCTTTGGGGTCCAGAGAACAGCGGAGTGATCACTTGCTCCAAGTGGAGAGCAGGTAGCCGGGGTATGATAATGCTTAGAAACATTAGTAATTATCTTATCGAGAACTACTCCGTTACGAGTCGGGTCCTTGACTACTTGGGTGAATTCAGTTCCTGAGCATAGTTCCCTTAGATCAAGTCGATTGGTATCACCCAAAATAGTGACACCTGCGTGGGGATGGTGTATATGGATATAGTCAATACCATCCAAGAGATGATCTATGAGGTCTCGCTCAAATGGATTGTCAGTGAGTATACTGCAGCGTAGAAGAGCACAGGTGTTTCCCGAGGTAGACGTTTGGGTCTCACTTTCATCCATACCACTTCAAGATGGTTAGGAACCTTGATGTCAGCAGACTGAGGGTAAAGGTTCTCACGCACATATAATGCTACTCCTCCACCGCATTGCCGAATCCTCGACTTTGATGCAAGGGTGAATCCATCTATTTCAAAACATTCAATTGGTATACTAGAGCTGAACCAAGTTTTCTGATATGGCAGCTATGTCTATGTTGCGTTGGAGAAGTGTTGTTCTGAATTCATCAAACTTGTTTACCAGTGATCGGGGGTTGCACAGGTAAACAACTGGCATCATGATTGACGTGTGGTTAGTGTTGTGTGCTCTGGGTATTTTTGCCAGGTTGGCAAGACAGACACCATGTCCTTGGTAATACGAGAAAGGGCGTAGTCGAGTTGATATGTGGCTTCTGATAGTTCTTTGTTTGTTTTTACCTGCTCTGCAGCCTCGCTTTGATATTTTTGCAATATGTGTCTCTTTGATGATTGCCCATACTGTTTGATCAAGTTTAACTCTGTTATGCAGCATTTGGTTTCCAATTGTCAGAAGGGATTCTCTGGAGTAGCAGCACATTGTCGGCGTACACTAAGTATCACTCATGTACTAACATAAAACATCGGGCAAGGTACCAGACGGGCTAGAGTGATTGTTCAGTATAGTAGAAAGTCTGGTGCCTCTCATTCAAGAGTTATGATAAAAATAGTCAAGGTGTGGTTCAAAAGACGATGGAAAATGTCACTTTTGGATTTCAGTACATAAAAACAACGAAGGTGTAGTGCATCACCATGTACTTACACAGTTCACAGCTCACCATTGAAGACACATGTAAATGTTAAAACACAGAAATATGTAAAGAACTCAGACAAGAGTGATTATAGTTGGTGGAGGTCTCCATAAAGCAAACTTGTCAATCAATACAACATACAAAAACATGTATCTGTAAAGAACTCAGACAAGAGTGATTATAGTTGGTGGAGGTCTCCATAAAGCAAGCTTGTCAATCAATACAACATACAAAAACATGTATCTGTAAAGAACTCAGACAAGAGTGATTATAGTTGGTGGATGTCTCCATAAACCAAGCTTGTCAATCAATACAACATACAAAAACATGTATCTGTAAAGAACTCAGACAAGAGTGATTATAGTTGGTGGAGGTCTCCATAAACCAAGCTTGTCAATCAATACAACATACACAAACATGTATCTGTAAAGAACTCAGACAAGAGTGATTATAGTTGGTGGAGGTCTCCATAAAGCAAGCTTGTCAATCAATACAACATACAAAAACATGTATCTGTAAAGAACTCAGACAAGAGTGATTATAGTTGGTGGAGGTCTCTATAAAGCAAACTTGTCAATCAATACAACATACAAAAACATGTATCTGTAAAGAACTCAGACAAGAGTGATTATAGTTGGTGGAGGTCTCCATAAACCAAGCTTGTCAATCAATACAACATACAAAAACATGTATCTGTAAAGAACTCAGAAAAGAGTGATTATAGTTGGTGGAGGTCTCCATAAAGCAAGCTTGTCAATCAATACAACATAAAAAAACATGTATCGGTAAAGAACTCAGACAAGAGTGATTATAGTTGGTGCGGGTCTCCATAAAGCAAGCTTGTCAATCAATACAACATACAACAACATGTATCTGTAAAGAACTCAGAAAAGAGTGATTATAGTTGGTGGAGGTCTCCATAAAGCAAGCTTGTCAATCAATACAGCATACAAAAACATGTATCTGTAAAGAACTCAGACAAGAGTGATAATAGTTGGTGGAGGTCTCCATAAAGCAAGCTTGTCTAGAGGAGACGAAACAAGTACATTATTTTAGAGAATTGTGGGATATAACTAATATTATTAACCCTATCAAGCCTGGGCGTTTTTTCCCCTTATCACACCTGGGGAGGGGCACATGAACCCCTCCCCTCCGTATTTTTTGTATTCAACAACTTTGTAGGCATGTTTGGTTTGGCGCGATCTATCTAATGAGGTCATGAAAACTTTCATAGGTTACCGTTTGAGGGCGCTATTCCCATTTTTTATTCATTTTCCTTCATTTTTGGGCAAAAATAGTATTTTCCCCATAACTTCCCTAATATTTATCCGACGGCCATGACATTTGGCACAAATGTTGTCTACAGTAAAAGCAACAATCTGACATCATCTAAGCAATGTTTTGGGTCATTTTGTTCCCAAAAAACTAATTTTATAAGATTTTGACACAAAATTCGGACCAAAAGTATACCAAAAGTACAATAAAGGCAGATATAATAACATCCATGGTACTATTGATGACATAAATTTATACACTGAATAAAAAATTCTGAATTTATATTTTAAAAATCATGTTTTGGGGACAAAATATAACTTATTGTATTTAAACGTAATGGCGGCCATATTGGATTCCCAGAATGCACTGGAAGTGTTCACATGACTCAATATTGTCCAGTTCAGAGTTTAAAGGTTGACAACAAACCCAAAACACCTTAAATGTTTAAAAGTATCAAAAATCTAGTGTTTTTAACAAAAAATGGAAATTCAATTGGACCTGTTCAAAATAAACGGTTGCCATGGCAACCATGAACATCCATTATCATTGATTTTTGCGTGAGGGGATCCCAAAGAATAGTTAGGAAAAGTCAGTAAATTTCAGCGTGATCAGACAAAGCGTTCTGGAGACATATGTCATTGGGCGGGCCTGATAGGGTTAAGTACACAACAAGCACTCATCAAGCAATCTAGGTTTACAGCACACAAAGGCAATATTTGTAATTGTTTGTTTTTAATAAGATTTTGAGAACATTCCGTACATAATGTGAAGTATTTACAAGCCCAATAGGGCTAGTATTAGATAGCTCAGTTGGTAGAGCTTCAATTCGGTAATATAAAGGTAACTGGTTCAAATCCTGCTCAGGTAAATTTTTCTTAGTTCACATAAAAAAGTTTCCTTGTGATTTATTTGATTATATTTTTACTCAGTTCTAACTTAATGATCAGGGTGTGATATTTGTTGTTTCTCCAGTGTCCTGCATTCCCTTGTAGCTTTGCATGGTGAGGATGATAAGTAAGACTAATTGCGGTGACACCATGCGGAATCTCAATTGAGTAGTAATTTTAAATAATATGCATATGCTTAACAAAAATACATTATGGGCCACTCTATGGATAACATTATGGTAATGATAACTTTAACAGGTACTTTTGGTAGACGTAATGTTCTGGATAACATTGTGATCATATTCTTCTTAATATCCATTATTTTATTACATAGCCCAGATTTCATAATGAGCCACTTTAAGTTTCCCATTATGGTTCGGTGATAATTGTTGATGGAACGTTATGATCTGGATAACATTATAATCCACTTGTTACCTTCATTATCCTCAGATTGTAAGATCATTCTCAATGAGGGCGCACTTCTGACATACACGGGGGATGAAAATGATATTGTAACGTTGTTCCCGCTGAAGTAGAAGGACGTTCCGTTCGGCGGTGTCATGTCCAACGTAAATTCATCTATAAGAGTTGTCTTGTTACCATTACTACCAATCACCCACTCAAATAATAACTTCTGATGCGTTGATATACTGATATGGACAACATCTACGTGGATGAATGTGTCCAAGGGGCTTGTGACAAACCAACGGCATTCAAAGGCCCGATATGAAGGTATGTCGAGAGTGAAGGGAACTAGTTGGGTTATGTTGATGTTGGTTTGACCACAAATGTCTCCTGTAAAACAAGGCAATAATTATATTATAAAAATGCTGCAAACAACAGACGGTCATCAAAACTTGTAGGGCACGTACATGATATTTGCACGCGCGCGTGCCAGCAGTGTTTTGCGTCAGGGTTAAATCTCTCTTAATAGTAAATTATAAACTCACAAACAGCACGGCAAGAGTGCATCTTTAAAATAATAAATTTGTACAGTATCCGATTACACAATAACCTTGATGTGAATTTCGTGACGGTACCAAACATCCTACTAAATTATTCTGTCTTACATGTTGTATGTTTCGAGAAATTACATTTTTCACAATGAATGACAAAATTGTATGAGCTAAAATATCCACAAGTTTGTTTCTGTACATCTATCTTGATTCTTATTAAGTATTGATGCATTGACAGACATTTGTACCAATGCTGTATACTTCATTTAATATTCATAAATGCCCGAGACGTTTTTAAAAATCTGATTAGACAAAACGTTATCACGTTGGGGTGTATTAACGGATGGCAAATACACGCCTTATCAAAATTAGAGCAGCGCGTATATGCCAGCTGTTCGCCAGCTGTTTTGTGACACGAGCGATGCGGATTTGAAGTAACCAGAGTGCAAACGAAGATTGTTACGCATCACGAATTTGCCTATTTCTATTTGGCTTTATTCAACAAAAATTACACATTTTTTTACATTTTGAAAACGAAATCGATAGTCATTTATGAATGGGAATAAAAGTTTGACGATTGGTCTTTACCGCATGTTAATGACCGGTTTTGGGTGTGCACGCACACTCAAAACCGGTCATTAACCTGAGATAAAGACCGTGTGACAAACTTGTATTCCCTTATCAATACATACCCGAGCCTCCATCGGGAACTGCAGTCAAATTACATGTCATTGAAAGTCCTTGAACATCACCGTAATAGCAATGATACAAGATGATCATTTGTAGTGAGTCATTGGGGGAAAGTATATCAGCTGGAAGTGGAGTTGAGACATAACCACCTAAATCTCTTGCGAAGTGGTCTGTAGTCAACCATAACAAATAGTTAGATGGTTCAGTGATGTTGTACTGACACAGTGCTCTGATCAACATCCCATATGACACTTTGACATCCCAGCAGTAGTATTTGCTGGGAGCAACAAGCCAGAATCCTTGGCTTTCGAGCGGTTCAAAAGTCGTCGTTGAAATAACAGCAGATGAGTTGGAGCCAGTTAGTGTCACATTGTAGCATATTTCACGTGTTTCTGCATGGAGAAAATATGTTGTAAATGCATCCGTGTCTAGCTCGTTTTCGTTTGTGTCGACCCATGCAGGGAATGTGACTCAGGAATCGACCCTTGATATTCGGTGATGGAATCGACACTTGATAGTCGGTCAAGGAATCGACCCTTGGGACTACGTGATTGAATTTACTTTTGTGATGTGCTTTTAGACTCGAACAAAATGCTCAATCTAATATTTACCATGTTGGATCCAGGGAGGTCCTAGATCCAAGGAGGTCCTAGATCCAGGGAGGTCCTAGATCAAGAGAGGTCCTAGATCCAGGGAGCTGGTCCTAGATCCAGGGAGGTCCTAGATCCAGGGAGGTCCTAAATCCAGGAGGTTGCGGCTGATGTATATACTTCCCTGCTCCCTTTAGCCCCTCCCTCTTCACCCAATTCGCCTCCTTCGTATTAACGCCCTTACCATCCCCAAAGGCCCGTAGCCAAGCTCAAGGTTCAAGGTTCAAGGTTCATTTATTTCCACAGTATTATAACTTATCAATAACATTATTAATTACAAAAATATTACACGTATAGACACAACGGAAGTAAAAATGGAAGTAAAGGAAGTAAAAAAAGAGCACAAGATATGGTGATACTGCATAAGAAGAAGCAGAGCTTGTAAACATGAGCTGCTTAGCAGCGGGTTCCAAGATATGGGATTCTAGCCGGCCAATTGTCATCGGGAAAGCTCGGTGGTCGAGATGTTAAGACGTCTGCACTAGTAAGCAGGAGGTTGTAGGTTCGAATCACACCTGAGTCGCCTGTGAAGTTTTTTTCTACAAAATCGGAAAGCACTGAGTATACAGTGCTAGTATAACACACGTCAGTGTAGGGCAAAATTATATCAATTATTTATAACCCGACGCACGAATTTCACCAACCTGTAAGACTTACCATAGTGCGCTGTTTGTATCATGGATACTGTTTGAATTAAATCATGCTATATATATATTTTTAAGGTCTTCTGTTTACCAATTGACATATTGGTAAACTAAAACCGATGGATTTTTTATCAATTTTAGGTACATATACATATCATATTGAATGTTTGTACCATGTTGCAAGTCTGCACATCATTTCGTTATGGAGTTATAAGGATTTGTAATGTTCATTGTTTTAGCCCATAATAGCGGAACTGATTAAGTTTGTATGGATTTTATGATTATAGATATATCTAGATATCGGGAGAAAAGTTTGTGTAAAATGTTACAAGTTTGTAAGTCTACTGACTTACTAGTAAATATAAAAAAATAGTTTGCCGCGGATGAGAGCCGTGAACAGATAAAAAAGAAAATAAAGAAGAGTAATAAAATTATTATGGTTATGTTCAGGGCAGATCTCAAACTCATGAAATTCTGATTAACATTCAGACGCATTAACCACTGGACCACCGATCTTCCTTAACGCGTACAAGTAAATCCAATCGATTATTGTGCTAAGTTACAAGTCTGTACGTCATTATACATTTGAGTGTTATAGTGCTTTTAAACTTCCACTGTTTTTAGCCCATTTTACCACTACAGATGACTTTTTTATGACTTTAATTATTTAAGATACGTCTACATATCATTAATAATGTCATGATGACAACCACGAATAAACAATGATTGGTCAAAATAAAATACAAATCCCATTACCTTGGCAATTACCCATAGTTCCATCTCCAGTGAAGCCAGTGTTACATGTGCAGGTATAATTACCAGGAGGAGTATGTGTACACATAGCATTGGTGTCACAGTTATTCAATGAACTATCGGCACATTCATCTACATTTGAAATTAACCGATTTGTTTAATAAGATATTTATCAATAAACTAAAAAAATGTTATTATTATTTTTTCATCACATGCCCAGAACAGAATACACTGTCACCGTTTTCACAAAGTGATGAATTGGCCCACACAGTTGAGGTAATCGCCTCTGAAGTTGATTTGTTTTTGAAATCGTAATTTCAAAGACTTATTGGCATTTAATATTTTAGAATTTGCTTCCTTCTAAAGCTAATAACGTAAATTACAAAGTGCCAGTATCTTTATCATAGCGATTGTAATTATGAGTAATTATTTACCAAACATATTCATCACTTTGTGAAAACGCCAACACAATAATAAAAATAAGAGCGCACGTGAAGTGCACTATAATTATTTGAATCAATGTATTAAGTATAAATATTGTGGTTTTTACATTTCCGTTGTTTTAGTCCATTAAAATAACCGATGGATTTTTTATCAATTTTAGGTACATATACATAATATTATCATAATGAATGTTTGTACCAAGTTATATTGTTACAGGATAAGGACTCACAAAAGACAGACCTGGCTTCTCAAAGGCTTAGCTGTATCACGACTTTGGCCCTCGTTCCTAACATCACCTTGCGATAAGCTTCAACTTTCTGTTTTTATACATATCTCGATTGTTATAAAGAAACTGTATTTACAGACTCTAATTAGCTCATCATCCTTCAGTAAATGAACAACACAGATAAAAAGTACTTACCCGGTGGTGGACAGGGTCCTATGGAGTACACTATGTCATCAAGCGCAATGTCACTGTAATAACTGCTACCAATGATGCCCTCAAATGTTAGCTGAAACAAGATCATCAGACGCACAGGGACATATGGCAAATACTTTTTGGAGTGAAGTGGTTGAGTGGTTAAGTGCATAGAACTTGATGGCTGAGTCGTCAGAATGTGGGTTAAAATCCTGGCCAGGTCATGGTGCTTGTGTATTGAGTACCACGGCTGAGTGGTTTAGTGCATCGGATTTGTGTTCTGATGTCTGAGTCGTCAGAATGTGGGTTCGAATCCTGGTCAGGATCATGGTGCTTGTGTATGGAGTACAATGGCTGAGAGGTTTAGTGCATTAAACTTGTGTTCTGATGGCTGAGTCTTCAGAATGGAATTGTTGTCCTATAGTTTAAGATAATCACAGTGACTGAACATTACTGGCTCATTTATGCAGCAGCAACGGTAATGTGACGTTATCATGTGGGGTGTTATTTTCAGTCACTGAGTTCATCTAAAACTAGCACTCTGATTCCATGCCCTGTTGATCATGACGATATTGCCCCTTTAACTACTTAGAAGTCAGAATGTGGGTTCGAATCCTGGTCAGGATCATGGTGCTTGTGTATGGAGTACAATGGCTGAGAGGTTTAGTGCATTAAACTTGTGTTCTGATGGCTGAGTCTTCAGAATGGAATTGTTGTCCTATAGTTTAAGATAATCACAGTGACTGAACATTACTGGCTCATTTATGCAGCAGCAACGGTAATGTGACGTTATCATGTGGGGTGTTATTTTCAGTCACTGAGTTCATCTAAAACTAGCACTCTGATTCCATGCCCTGTTGATCATGACGATATTGCCCCTTTAACTACTTAGAAAATATTGATGTAACGAAAACAAATATATCCACATATAGATCCCATAAACACTAAGTAGATAAGAAAACAGCAGTTTTGTGACAACAGAGTTCTAGTCAAACTCACATAGAAATATTGGTCACTGTTTATCGTCTTCTGTCCCAACAGCCAACCTCCATCCTGCTCCCCTGTTTTCGACCATATCGTTGTTTCCCTGTCGTTCAACATCACGGTCATGAACAGGTTCAGCTCCCCCATGGTACTGCCAGTCATGTGATACCAGAAGGAGAGACAGTTGCCGCGGAGACTCGTCGGCAACAAGGAGAGAGTGAAGAGACGGGCCCGTTCAAGAGCAACACCAGGGGAGGAAGCTTCGGTGAAGAGGTAGAAACCTTAAAGACAGAAGGAATGTATGAGAAAAGTGTCTGGAATGGCTGGAATATTTCACTCAGGGGTGTGATCTGACAAAAGTAAAAAAAATCCAGAAAAATAGGGTAGCGGGCCAGGTTCTCCGTTTGGTTTACAGGACAAAGCCTTCTGGATGTTTAATTTTGGAGGATTTACAGAGAAGAAAGGCATGGAGAAGAAATTGATAGGGTCAGGGTTTGAGTTTTACAAGGGTGTGATGTGACAAAAGTAAAAAATCCTGAAAAATGGGTAGCAGGCCTAGATATTTTCTATTACTAGGCCTATTTACTATTCGAATGAGAAATCTACATGGTGTCACTGTAAACAGTGAATCTCCTGG
The DNA here is from genome assembly GCA_029582265.1 of Zoroaster sp. YZ-2022. Classification (NCBI taxonomy): domain Eukaryota; kingdom Metazoa; phylum Echinodermata; class Asteroidea; order Forcipulatida; family Zoroasteridae; genus Zoroaster; species Zoroaster sp. YZ-2022. The sequence continues at coordinate 61,447,857 of CM055817.1, forward strand.
ATGTTTAATTTTGGAGAATTTACAGACACAATACAGATTATTTCCTTCTTTCCTTAATAGTGGCCACTTCTCTTCTTTCAAGAACATTTTTAGAAAAGATATGAAACGGATGGAATATATATATATTTTTTCGATACTAAATACCAACCTGAACCAGTTGTGTGGTCCCCTCTCGGTCCTGTGTAACCAGAGGGCGTGCTTCCCTGGTAACGTGTCCAGTCAAAACCATCGTCCCTCGCTTGTTGCCATGTACAGAGGGAGACCTCAAAGTCGCACGTGGGGTTGAAGTACTCAGCAGCGGATGGTTGGACTGTTGACAAAGGAGTTAAACAACAAATTAAAAGACTTTGATAATTAACTTCATCAAACTTTTTTTTCAATTTCGTTGTTATAATGTTCTTTAGGGAATTAATTAGTCGTGATATTAACCCTTTCATTACCAGCCAGTTATGGCAGAGATTACCCTTCTTTACCACAGTAATTAGGAGCCCAATGTCACTTCAGCACCAGTGGGTTTTTCACAATTTCATTGAAGTGCGCCCTCACACGGCAGGAATAGACACTTTTTTAACTTTCTCATTTGTATGTAAAAATGAGTATACAAAAGGGAGGAAAACATTGTGCAAAAGCTAAATATTTGGATCAGTATTTAAAGTAAAGTAATACAAATGGGTGATATTTCATGCAAATACGGTACAGGTATAAGATTTTTGTTCCATGTGAAAAACAACTTGGATGAGATTTTGGGGGATTTATTTTGGTTATCTACTTGGAAATGAACCATTTACTTGTATTCAGTGTAAATACATCACAATCCATGCTAACACCCCCCCCCCCCACCCCCCAATTCAATGTTGGTTTGGACTAATCTGCAGATTTTTTAAGTGTAAAAGCAAAACAATTAAATATTTGGATCAAGTAATACAAATTGGTGATATTTCATGCAAATACGGTACAGGTATAAGATTTTTTTTCCATGTGAAAAACAACTTGGATGAGATTTTGGGGGATTTTTGTTTTGGTTATCTACTTGGAAATGAACCATTTACTTGTATTCAGTGTAAATACATCACATTCCATGCTAACACCCCACCCCCCACCCCCCAATTCAATGTTGGTTTGGACTGTAATCTGCAGCTTGTCCGACCATTCCAACATTGAATTGGGGGGGGGGGGGTTGAAGGCAAATAGTACAGATTTACAATCAATTGATGTGGTATTTCTCAAAGCAAGGAACTATGCACATAGGTTTTGTACATTGTTTACAGATCATCTTCGTTTGTTTTCGCCCGCCTAATTTGCGGTTACTGCAAACAATGCAGTCGCGTTTCTTTCCATTGGGGTTTTTGCCAGGATAGTGCTGTTGCCCTGTCAACTCGATAGGAATATGGTATCTCAACTGACTTGTTGCGTTACGTTCCCAACCCAACAGCAAGCCCTGTACAATCCCTATACGAAAATCAAGGTTACTGACATTTTTGTTCCCTGCTATGCTGGTGAATATTACTCTGCTATTGACAATACAGATATTCAGCATATGGAAAAAACTCTTTTCCACCATTCAAGCTTCTGTGTGTATGATTGTAGTACTGAAAACATTGGTCGGCAAGATCAGTTCCACCCATGTTTTTGTTGTAATCATCAATACAATTGGGCTTCATAACATCACAAAATCCACTTGTGCTGTTATTACACCGAATTTGCTTTTTGGACAAATCGGTATTGCCTACATTAGTTAAAAGTGTTACAGATTTTTTGTCTTGCCAAACGATACACAATTGCCCACCTTTCACCAAAAAAAATGGGTCATCTCCTTTCTTCATTTTATGGTTTTTTGGGTTTGCTGCCTGGGGTATTCCCCGTGTAGTGTAACGAACAGTTCCACAACATCTGAATCCTAGTTTAGCAAGTTTAGCTAAAAGAGCTGGGCTAGTATAGTAATTATCACAATATATTACATGTCCCTTATTCTCAAGTCCATGGACCAGTTCAATGACGACTTTTCCTGCAACTGTTAGGTTTGGTGGATGGCAGTCTGACTTGGTATCTATATGTATGTCTGCATCATAAACAGTTTGGGTGTCGTCGGCTCCTGTGTACAGTTTCCAAGCACACGTGTATCCTGTTTTGGACTCGTTCAGGGAGAATGCTTTAATACCCCGTTTGATAGTTTTTTTTGGCATGTACTGAACAAAACTTAACCGTCCCTTGAATTTCAACATACTCTCATCTGGAGACAGATTCTGCGCAGGGTTATACAGGTTGAGAAACTTTGGGACGAGGACTTCTATCAAGGGCCGAACTTTGGAAAGTTTGTCCCGTTTAGCCAAGGCTCTACGAGGAATTTGGTTATTTGAGATGTGGAGAAACCGAAGAATTGAACTGAACCGATTTCGGGACATGATCGACGGGTAGAATGGGATGCGAAGAACTTCAGATGTTGACTAGTACATCTTGTATTGAGAGGATTTGTTTATGCCCATAGCAATGAGAAGTGCCACAAATGCCATCATTTCTGGAATGTTGGTTGGGTGCCAGGAGAATTGTTGACCAGGATTTGAGTCTATTGTTTGCTGCGCATAGCGATTAGTCTCATCGACGAGCATATCCCATACAGCTTGAAGATCTCCACTGCCGACAGTGTGGCAAAGTCGCCGGTGGGGCCAGAATTTCCATTGAACTGCACAGTCCCACACTCGTAATGGTCTCGTCGTTCCCAACCGGATCGGAAATCTAACTTTCCTGTCGTCCTCCTTGATCTCGGTCGGCTGTCACCTTGGTAGGTAGGCTGCAACAGAAAAACAAGGCAAAGGAGGATTAATCTCGGTCCTTTGTAAATACAATATCTCAATGCTGCATGTGCACAGGCCACAGGGGGTCATGCGCAAAATGAATATTGTGCTCAGAAAAAAAATATGGCAGATTCCATCCACTCTCCAAAACTCGTTGTCGATAAATTTTCGTTTTAATGTGGGATTGTGAATGTGAATTCCTCCAACTTCTTGCATAATACGACTTATGAGGGCCTTTCGAATACAAGGCTATTCTTTTGGAAGCTTGAGACAAAGAGTGCATTTTTAGCCTGTTAACGCTAAACAGCACGACCGGCTATGGGTGAATGTTAAAATTTCTATGTCATATCTATACATCAACTTGCTGTTTCAATGAATACAAATATTACCCCAACATTCCCAACAAACTACTAATAGTAATAATTGTACATTTTCACTTGACTTTTTTGACCCAGTCCAGGGGATGGGGATTTGGTCAATCCTATTAAAGGGATCCATTTTCAAAATTTACATTACTCAACTCCAACAGTTGTAACGCTATTTACGCTATAGCCTAGGAAAATAAGTGAATTACGTTAATTTGCATTGGGCCAGGAAGAGTAACGTTAACTGTTATTAGTTATTCATTTTTACTGTGATTTTGGCCTACCTCTTCAAGTTCGACGAATTCCGCTGGAATTTGTCCTTCTATAGTGCTGTCGTCATCCGTTACTTCGTCATCTGATTCTGAGCCACTGTCTGCCAAAATCTCAGCCAAAATGCCATCATTTATGTCCGTTTCCATCATGATTGCAACTAAATTAAACTGACCGTTGTGGAAGCAATTGGACGCTAGCACTGCGAACCGCAAAGTGACGCACTTTTCTTTTCATAAACTTTTATACGCTTCATTCCTGTCAATAGGGGGCGCCAACCCCAAAAACCACTCAGGCATTTTCAGATGGTGATTTAAGTCGCCGTGGTCGTCAAGGGCATGCCGATTCCCGGCACCTTTTAGAGCCCACGGGAAGGAAGCGTATCACAACAAAGGCTCTTTTTAGAGCCCGTGGGGTCGAAAGGGTTAATCGTGATATATTTACCGTTACACACTCCAGGAATAAACTGTATGTCGTCAATAGCGATATCTCCGGTAAACGACTTCCCCACAACCCCCTCAAAGATGACCTAATCAAGGAAAATAACATTCAAATGATCATAGCAAACTCTAAATTGATTTCTTTCTGCATTCAAGGCCAACAAAAAAGTCTCCAATTTCTGGTTATAGATCGGCTTCAAAATCGGTACGGTGACGCGCTTTTTGGGGTTCATTTTGCTTTTGTTTGCCAACCAGTGAAATACATGATACATGTTATATACATTTATTGGAACCAGACCAAATTTCCCATACACAAAGTATGGTGGTTAAAGAGATGCCTCACAAATTGGGCAAACATTCATAACCCTATGTAAACAAGTGGTTTAAAACACAGCACAACAGAATTCCAATCCATCCAACAATTGGACAAAAATGCCAACACGTGGGTCGGAGGCGACACGCACAGAAACCAGAAACCAGAGACTTTTTTGGGCCTAACAGTCAGACTCAATATAAACATTTAATGACCAACCTGTGAGAGTTTCTGCTCAATGTATCTTGTAAATCATGAGAAAATTATGAAAAAGTATGCACAATTTGTTTATTTGAAGATGGTGAGCTGGATTCTTGTGTCAGTCTATTTGAATCTACTGTCCGTAACATCTTGGACGATCATGCTCCGCAAAAAACTAGAACTGTTAAACTACAATCTGAATCCCCCTGGTTCAATGATGATATTCGTGCTGCAAGGAAAATCCGCCGTCAACTTGGCGCGAAAATGGCGTGACAATGGGAAACTTGGAGTACATCGGCAAGAATACTGTAAAAACGTGATATTGTGAAGAACATGATTAACTAGGCAAAAATAACTCTTGTGGAAGAGAGTTCTGGTGATCAGAAAAAACTCTTTAACATTGTTGAAAAGCTGCTTCATGAACCCAAAACTCCAGTGCTTCCATCTACACACTCCGATCAGGACCTCGCAAATGCTTTTTCAAACTTTTTTTGTTACAAAAATTGAGAATATCCATCGTTCTTTTCCCCCAGTACCTGCCTTTCTATCACAAACACCGTCACGCAAGGATCCACAATGTAGACTGTCTATGTTTGAGCCTACTAGTGTTATGGAGGTCAATAAACTCATCATGAAATCGCCATCAAAATCATGTGAACTTGATCCAGTACCAACTTCGCTAATAAAAAAAAATGTTGATGTGTTTGCTAAGTATATCACAATTATTGTAAACAGATCTCTTTCTTCCAGTTGTTTCCCTGATAGCCAGAAGGTTGCTCATGTTAAACCACTCCTGAAGAAACCCAATTTGGACACGGAAGTTTTCAAAAATTACCGACCAGTAGCGAATTTAAAGTACCTTGGAAAAACAATCGAGCGAGTTGTTTCATCACGGATCTCTGACCATGTTCGTGCTAATAACCTGTCGGACACATTTCAGTCAGCCTATAAACCATTTCATGGAACGAAAACTGCTCTTCTCCGCGTCAACAATGACATTTTTATCTGCCATGGATGATGGAAAAATCACTGCATTAGTTTTCTTAAACTTAAGCGCCGCTTTTGACACGGTCGATCATAAAATCCTTCTCTCCCGCCTTCAATATCATCTTGGAATACATGACACAGCCCTGGATTGCTGTAGGTCCTACCTTTTAAATAGGCCTCAGCATGTTTGTATTGGTAACGCTATCTCCGAGCCTGTTATTCTTGACTATTATGTACCCCAAGGCTCTATGCTCGGCCCACAGTGGTTTACTGTTTATACCTTTCCAGTTCGTGATATTATTTTGAAGTATAATTTAAATTACCATGTCTACGCTGATGACACACAGCTTTACATTACTTTTAAATCTTCTCAAGAACCTGCCGATTCCTGCATTACAACACTGGAGAAATGTATTCAAGAGAGTCGAAGTTGGATGAGACAAAACTTCCTGAAATTGAACGATGAAAAAACAGAATTTGTTCTATTTGGATCACGTCAGCAATTGTCTAAAGTTTCTTTTCCATTTATTACAATTGGTGACTCGCAGATAACCCCTTCATCACAAGCACGTAAATGTTGGTATCATGTACTAAATATTTATTTTAAAAATGTATAATCTACAAGGATTTCAGTATCACAAAATTCTGTGTGAAATCATAATGCCATGTCCGGAAACTGGGCAAACGGATTTATTTTGCTCTTCAAAAACGACGGTTAGACGGTTAGACGGTTGCGTTGTGTTCATGTATGTAGTATTTTGTGCATGTTCCTATACTGTGCAATAATGAAAATCACATGCACATTTTTCGGCAGTTTTTGGACACAATTTCTTGAAGACTACAGCATTTCAGAGACGAAAACAATTCACAGGGTGATTAGTACAAATGCATCACCTTTTGCAAACAGTTCCGATAATCGTAATCCTCATCGAGGAAAGAATGTTGTATCCGACCGCCAATTGAAGGCTTTTTTGGAATGTTTTGGCAACCACTAACCAGTTAAAAGATGATTCTATCGATTTTTGGTGGTACAGAAAGCAAAAACTATCTTTAAAATCCACTTTTATGATGGTTTTTCGGACTTTATTTCCCTTCTAAAAAAATCCTCCCCTTCGGAAAATAGAAGGATCCTATTATAGTTGCCACTGCGCATGTATAATGACCGTGTTGGTCACTAATTGGGGAGTTGACAAGATCAGACTGACATGACTGAGGAAGTCATCGTATACCAAAAATGCCTGATTTTTCATGAAATAAATATCCTGGAATAATTTGAAGTAATGTCCATCATCATCCATATGTTCTCCACCTCACTAGGTAGGTAAGATTACATTATTGGTTATATTGAATGAGAAAAAGTGGCGGTCGGATACGACATTCTACCCCTCATCGATTCTCACACCTGGCAGCGGTAAACAAAACTGATGATTTAGTTTGCTCTTCAAAAATGATTTCAATTTGGGTGGTGGCATTGTGTACAGTAGTAATTGTGCACGCGTTCATACTGTTCTTGATTTCAATATACCCATGTACTGATGACGTCACAATTTGTTGACATGTGCGCATGGGATTCAGGTCTTGACTACAGACTCAAAGCTCCATAGAAAAGCGCACATGTAAACACAGCGTGACGTCATCAGTACTTAGGTCTATTGTTGTATTTAAATAAAAATAAATGTAATCAAAATCACATGCATATTTGTTGTCAGTTTTTGGACGCAATTTCCTGAAGACTACAGCTTTTCAGAGACGAAAATAATTCACTGGGTGAAAGATTACTAGTACAAATGCATCACCTTTGCAAACAGTTACATGTATGATAATCGTAACCCTCGTCGATCCTCAAACCTGCCAGTTGTAGACTGGAAATTAACGAGAAACCATGACGAACCACTGGGTAAAAATTTGGCAATGTTTTTAGACTTTTCTTTAAACATTTTAAATAAAGCCAATGTTGCACTGTCAGTGTCATTCATCACATAAGTGCTCTTTCATATTTTAATTTGCAATAGAAGCCCAATTTACATATCCCAGTATTAAAATCTTGAAAGTAATAAATTAGAGTAAACTTAGCACCCAGATTTCTGAGTACATTTAAACGTTGCAATTCTATCACAGCGAATTTGAACGTAGCACTTGCGTACTCTTACGCCAGCCGAGGAGAACCGATCCTATTTCATGTATGTGCGATGCAGTACTAGTCCGACTCATGCGATCATAAAAAAAGCAAAATTTTTACACATTAAGTAACTTCCAAGACCTAAAACATGGCTCAAATGTTGTTGCCTACATGTAGGCTACATATGTACGTACATCCTTGAAATAATTAATTTATAGACAACTAATGTTGCACTGCTATACATGTATCTCGCATTGTTGGCTTTTAATTGTGTCATCATGTTTTGGCGTTATATGCTTCATCTACCAATGAAACTTTTTCTTTCAGCAGGTTATACTGCAAGAGAGATTACTTGATTAAAGAAACGGGTAAGCTGCGTAAAATGTGAATCACAAAGACTAAAGATACAGGTGAAAACCTGAATCACAAAGCCTAAAGATACAGGTGAAAACCTGAATCACAAAGCCTAAAGATACAGGTGAAAACCTGAATCACAAAGCCTAAAGATACAGGTGAAAACCTGAATCACAAAGCCTAAAGATACAGGTGAAGGCCTGAATGACCAAGCCTATACATACAGGTGAAAATCTGCATTTACAAAGCTTACAGGTGAAAACTGCAATCACAAAACTACATGAAAAAACCTTAAAACAGCTTAATACACGCTTAACAATACTGGTGGAAACCTGCTAATGATAAACCAGCATAAAGATAGAGTTGAATACCATCACTAAATTCAATTATACCTCCCACAGGTGAATTCTTGTTTAATAGCATGAAAAAATAGGGGAAGACCTTTATGTCCAAAGATACATTCATGTATGAAAAGATTATTAAATGCACAAATTGTTACAGACACTGTTTAAAAAGCCTCTAGTATAAAGCAATATTAACAACATAAAATGAAACCTTACTAAGAATGTAAGATACGTTTGCATCGTTCATTCAATTTCTAGGCAAGATTAGTAGGACGTCAGTGTTCTTGTAATGCTCTTGTTATGCTTGCTTATACACAGAAACAAGACATCAATGCAAACGACATAGATTCTATCTTGCACCATGGTGATGCTCTTTATCGTTCAACAGTTGCACAGTTAAAACCGCCTCCATCAGGATATCTTTCAACTGACGATCTGCCCTCTAAGTTTTCTATTGGTTCATCTTCATATACAGTTCACCCAATGGACAGTATTTATGGCCAATTTAAAACAAAAGGCAGTTTATTAGATTCAATTGACATTGCAGTACAACAAGCTCTCAGTGTGTCTAAACAAAATATTATTGTCTTTGGTGATAACATGATGGCACTTTTCCAAAACCAGGCAGGACAACACGGATTTTTTTTATCCACATGCCAGAGGTCCATTTGGCTTGCAGGATTTAAATGGCACTGCAGTTCTACTATTATTTCCAACTATCAACGCTGTTCTGAATTATCTCTACATCCTTCGTATGTCATTACAATTGCATGAATCAACAATAATTGAGATCAGACCATTCTCATTGAGCTGTCAAGAAATAACATCTCTTGGATTATGTACAACATCCACTTCTCACAATGTCGATCAAAGTGACGAACTGCAAGGTTCATCATCTACCAACGAATCATCATACAAGACAAAATCAAGATTTACAAAATGGTATACACGCCTTTCTGTTTATGCAAAAGATCAATACCTAGCTAAGAAACGACAACAAGCACAAGCTAATTATATGCACAATAAAGACCAGCAAGTAACTTGTAAAAGAAAAGCAAAAGAACAATACATGCATGCAACTCCAGCCAAATAAGTAAAACAAACTTCAACAAGCAAAACAACAATCTCAAAAAGATTACACAGCTCCAGAAAAGAGAACTAGGAAAATCCAACAAGCAAAACAACAATCTCAAAAAGAATACACAGCTCCAGAAAAGAGAACTAGGAAAATCCAACAAGCAAAGCTACAATCTCAAAAAGATTATACAACTCCTGAAAAAAGAGCAAAAAAAAAGCACAAGTAACAAACCCCTCAAAAAACAAGGCAAATATTTATAACATCATAAAAGCCTTTAAAATATCTTGCCGACAACACCAACTTGTTTACACATGTGCAGTGTGTAACCGTGTGTGCTTCAAAAAGCAAGTTAGGCTATTCCACAAAATAAAATATGACATAAATCTGGTACTCACAGATACAAGCAATGACAGCTTCCTTTGGATATGCAACACCTGTCATACCAACCTTTGCAAAGGTAAACTTCCTATATTAGCATCCACAAATAAACTTAGACTCAATATCCAACCTCCAGAACTCACTCAGTTGAACATGCTTGAAAGACATTTCATATCACCTTCCATTGCATTTATGAAGATTATACCATTGATAAAAGGTTCACAAAATGGAATACACGGTCAAGTTGTACGTGTGTGTCAAAGCTGATGTATCCAATACCGCACAACATTTGCCAAGGCTTCCTACAGATGAAAGCCTTGTGAGAGTCAAGCTTAAAAGATATGTGCCAAGATGTAAACCCTGCTAAAGTACGGACAGCTCTGACATGGTTGAAAACAAATAACCCATTATATAAAGATATTGAGATCGATTTCAATGAATTTGATGATATGCTACATGATCAACTTTTAAAAGCGACCAATCCCCCAAAACATCACTGAACAAGACAGTATAGTTACAGTTGCAAACGACCAGCAGCAAAATAAGCCCAATGCGGATATTTCACATAGACAAATTTCTTTGAAAGATAAGTCAAACGTTCTTAGAACGTGTGATCCCTCAGAAATGTCCACAACACTAAATAACCATGACAACTGTCTACATGAAAACAATACAGACCAACTTGAAACGAGCGATGTAACCAATACATGTACATCAGTTCCTCTCCATTCTTGCATCCAGTTGACTTTGCCCAGTATGTTGCAGGTAAGCATGATACCACAATTCTATCATTAGCTCCAGGGGAGGGCAATTCTCCACAGAAGGTGCTACAAATGGAAGCAAAATGTTTTCCTGTAGAATTTCCTGATGCAACAAATACATTCTCAACTGAAAGAGAACAAAAATTGTCACCTTCAAGGTACTTCAATGCTAGATTATTTTCAGCTGACAGTAGATTTGCAAGAAATCCAGAGTATATTTTTTTGCTCAATATGCAACGGAAGTGCACAAGATCAACTCAAACATCTCTATTGCAATGAGGATAGGAGCATCAAAAACTCTAGATGGTAAACCAATAACTGCTTCTCTGCTTACAAACCATGCTAAAGTCAAAGAACTTATAAAGAGGGATGAAGGTTACAGATTCCTTACCCAATTGAGGGTACACCAGCCTTCTGGGAAGAGTCCAAGAAAGACCTTTTGCAATGATTCGCCAACTAGGAATTCCTACATTCTTTCTGACTTTTTAGTGCTGCCGATCGACGATGGATTGAAGTAGACAATGCCTTACTTATTCAGCAAAAACTGCCTCCATTGACACCTGAACAGCACAAAAACATGAGTTGGGAACATCATTGTCTGATCATCATGTCAAATCCTGTAACAGCTGCCAGATTGTTTGAACAAACGGTACAGACGTTCATCAAAGATGTCATACAATCACCAGCAAATCCAATTGGACAAGTTCAAGACTTTTACTACCGAACTGAGTTCCAGCAAAGAGGATGGCCGCACCAGTAATAGCACCAGAGAAAAATGGCAAAATTCGATTGTGTGTAGACCTACGTCAGCTTAACAAAGCCATAGCCAGAGAGCGGTTCATCATACCAACCGTTGAGGAAGTTCTGGGTAGGATCTCTGGTGCACAGATCTTCTCACTGCTAGATGCCAAGCACGGTTTCTGGCAGGTGCCGCTTGCAGAGGAATGTCAGAAGCTAACAACATTTATAACTCCATTTGGACATTTTTGCTACAAGCGCCTACCATTTGGCATTACATCCGCTCCAGAAATGTACCAGCGGATCATGAGTGACCTTCTGACAAATCTACCTGGCGTTGTAGTCTACATGGATGATGTGTTGATAACCAGCCAGACAAAAGAGGAACACGATGAGCGACTCCAGCAGGTGCTCCAGATTGCCCAGAAGGCTGGACTGAACCAAAGACAACTGCAAGATCGCTCAGACACAAGTTGATTTCCTCGGCATGAAACTGGACAAAAATGGTGTCCACCCCGACCCTGCTAAGGTAGCAGCAATAACACAGATGGCACCACCAACATCAAAAGAAGATGTGAAACGACTCATGCGAATGGTAAACTGGCTTGGACATTTCATTCCTAACGTATCAACAATTGCTGCCCCGATCAATGACTTGCTGAAGGGTAACACCAGCTGGACATGGGGATCATCACAGAAGTCAGCATTCCGTAGCATCAAGACGCTCCTGACGTCAGCACCAATTACCCTTGCGTTTTACGACCCATCAAGGCCCACCTTGGTCAGTGCTGACGCGAGCAGTTATGGGATAGGAGGCTGTATCCTCCAACAACATGATGACCAATGGAAACATGTTGCTTATGACTCCAGAAGTCTAACAAGTGCATAATAATAATAATAATAATAATAATAATAATAATAATGATGATGATGATGATGATGATGATGATGATGATGATGATGATGATGATGATGATGATGATGATGATGATGATGATGATGATGATGATGATGATGATGATGATGATGATGATGATGATGATGATGATGATGATGATGATGATGATGATGATGATGATGATGATGATGATGATGATGATGATGATGATGATGATGATGATGATGATGATGATGATGATGATGATGATGATGATGATGATGATGATGATGATGATGATGATGATGATGATGATGATGATGATGATGATGATGATGATGATGATGATGATGATGATGATGATGATGATGATGATGATGATGATGATGATGATGATGATGATGATGATGATGATGATGATGATGATGATGATGATGATGATGATGATGATGATGATGATGATGATGATGATGATGATGATGATGATGATGATGATGATGATGATGATGATGATGATGATGATGATGATGAATGATGATGATGATGATGATGATGATGATGATGATGATGATGATGATGATGATGATGATGATGATGATGATGATGATGATGATGATGATGATGATGATGATGATGATGATGATGATGATGATGATGATGATGATTAAGATGATGATGATGATGATGATGATGATGATGATGATGATGATGATGATGATGATGATGATTATGATGATGATGATGATGATGATGATGATGATGATGATGATGATGATGATGATGATGATGATGATGATGATGATGATGATGATGATGATGATGATGATGATGATGATGATGATGATGATGATGATGATGATGATGATGATGATGATGATGATGATGATGATGATGAATGATGATGATGATGATGATGATGATGATGATGATGATGATGATGATGATGATGATGATGATGATGATGATGATGATGATGATGATGATGATGATGATGATGATGATGATGATGATGATGATGATGATGATGATGATGATGATGATGATGATGATGATGATGATGATGATGATGATGATGATGATGATGATGATGATGATGATGATGATGATGATGATGATGATGATGATGATGATGATGATGATGATGATGATTGATGATCATTTGTAATGCGCCGGTATCCGTCAAAAGACACGCTCATGGCGCAGTGACACATCAGTGTAAACAATAAAACAAAATACATGGTAAGAACAATGCAATATAAAATTACAAGGAACAATGATTGTAAAAAGGCTGACTGGCCCTGGTCAGGATATGCTAGGCAAAGATGATATTCTGACAACAGGGAAAACCCCGCAAACAAGGTTGATTTGCAAAAAATATAAACACCGTAGCGATACATATTAAACAAAAACAAAAGGTATAAATACATCATCATAAAAGTCAATAGTTAAACATAAGTAAATTATACATTAATTTTCATCAAATGAGTTTTGAGAGCAGTTTTAAATGAAGCAAGAGATGGAGATTGTTTGACAAGCTCAGGTAAATCATTCCACAAAGAAGGAGCAGCAGCAGGTAAAGAACGTTTTCTCCATGATCTCTTTGTCAATTTCTTATGCTCCAGTCACATTTACGCCGATTGTAGGAAAGGCGCCCGCCCGGCGACCTTTTTGCCTAAAATCGCACGGGAATCGGGGAAATCTTACGGTCACCGGCGGATCAATCGGAGCTATCGGCCGATTAAAACACGCCGCACGGGCCGCCGCCAACTTTTAACGCGGAGTTATAATTTTCCGATGGTCGGCAGACTTTTTTTCGACCTAACTCATCGCAAATGAACCGCAGGGGACCCGTAAGGGAGCCGTCCGATAGCCTAACGGCCACCCCACGATACCCGGCGGCATCGTACGGTCATCAAAGGATTAATTAAGAGATTAGGAAAGGCTCGGGGGTCACCTGGACCGTACGGTGTCCGGGGGGTCCTCCCGATGGCCTTATGGGAGCCGAAGGGTAATCGTACGGCGCCCGAGCGGTATCAAGAAACCGTGCGGGCGCCTACCGATTAGTCACCGGCGCCAGGCCGGCGCCCGAGCGGCCCCCCGGCTCTCAGGACGGCGCCCGTCCGGCGCCTGCGCGGGTATCGTGCGGGCGCCTGAAACCAGTTGAAACCGGCCACAGACGCCCGCCCAGCGCCCCTCCGGGAAGTATATATATATATATATATATATATATATATATTAAATTAAATATATATATTAAATCCCAAGCGGGCATCGTGCGGGATACGTCCGGCCTCCCCCCGTTCACCTGGCGGGCTCCGCCCGGGCGGAAAACATCGGCCGGGTGCCTCAAAGCCTCCGTACGGTGCCTGGACGATGTCCGTAGGGCCACCCTACGGTCCCCGTCCGTTGTCCGTTCGACTTATGCCCCAGTCACATTTGCCCTACGGCTAGGATACGGCAGCCGTAGACCCCCAAAATGGAGAGATACCTGCGGCGGCCGCAGAGGATATGCGGGGGCCTCAGGGTGGCCTTAGGGCGTATCCCTATCTTTTACGGACCGTAGGGGTCGCCGTGAGATTATAGCGCGGCGTTATAACTTTTTTCTTTTCCAGGTTCGCCGTAGCAATTAGACACGCCGTAGCCATGCCGTAGGCGGTTCCACGTCGACCATACGTTGGCCGTACGGTGGCCTTTGCGTTTGCCGTA
>CM055817.1:61463079-61614613 GCA_029582265.1 Zoroaster sp. YZ-2022
TTCAACGTTTACACGCGAGACAGTGTGTGGACCCTCCAGGATGCGACTGTACCCATCAGCGTGAGTAGAAGATGTTGCCCAAAACCCCCGCGTCTGATGTGATGGCAGCTGCCATGGCCGAGTTGAGATATGCGCCCAACACTGCCCCAGATCCACCCATGCTACCCATGAAGAATGAAGGAAACGAATGAGCCAGAAACGTAAATTCGAATTCGACCCAGACCAGGAGGCGAATGAGAGGAAAGCGATCAAATTCGCCATCGGAGGTGAGCGTTTCGCCACTGTGAAATTGTTCAAGGGTCGCCCGTACGTTAATATCAGAGAGTATTACTGGAACGAAATCCGTAGTAAAATGTTGGCCGGAAAGAAGGGGTTGAACCTCAGTGTCGAACAGTGGAATCAGCTGGTGAGCTACACTACCGACATCAATAATGCACTGAGCGAGATAACAAACTCTTAACTTTTACCATCATGTTTTCGCTCTAAACGGTGGCGTTACGAGATGTAGACCACGAGTCAGGCTTCTTATCAAGAAATATAGAAACACAGTCTTGAACTAAGACTAGGTTGCTGCGCGCGTGGGCCTTGACTAAAGGCTACATTTATCCAAGCACGGAGCCCAGGTTCCATATCCTTATTTATTGATTACCAAGTAAACACCTTAGCCAGCATGATACCTCTAGTAAACCTTTTGTTTGGATACCAAGTACAATTTGCATATTTGATTTTTTAATTCAAGTTTTGATGCCCTTTTTCCTTTCTTTTCTAAATATGGATACTTAATGGAGACTATTTTCTACAAGGTATGTGGAAGGGGTTGTGGGGTTGTGAACGTATCACCAAGTTATGTTTCCTTATTCTATACCATTGGAAAATGTTCCCACTCCCCAAAAATAATAATTATAATAATGAAATAAATAAATTCGAGTTCCACTTTTTTAAGTGTAAAGTTTGTAGCTTCTAAAAAATATTCTTGAATAAAGTTAACTGTACATAATTATTTCTCAATCATCAGCAGATAATAAACATAGGCGTACGAGTCAGGGGGCAGGGGGGAACTTCCCCCAAATTCGGGCAAAACAGTGGGTAAAATTCAGTCAAAGCAAGAAGAAAAAAAATGAACAAAGAAAGTTAAAAATTTCGGGCAAATCAACCCTTCTGCCCCCTTAACCAAAGAGTCCCCATACGCCCATGCTAATAAATGTCAAATATTCAAGTTTGTAAGACATGTTTCTTTATTGTCATGCATCTTAAATAGGCTTGGGTGTTTTTTCGGTATCTGAGAAGTCACCGGAATGTATTTTTGAATAAAAAATCCCGAAGGATTTTTACTTTACCAAAATACTACCAAATTCTGTTTTTAAAAGAACACCACGTTTCTTTCATCTCCAGCTAAAGTCTGTATAAAAATTATATTTCGAACTATTTTTTTTCATAAAAAATCATAATTTAGTGAGTGCCAGATTAAGACATTTCGCCGCCCAGAGCGGGGCAATATATCATGACAATCGAGGCTTATTTTCACTGGTCCGCAGTCACTGAGAAACTAAAGGGTTTCCGTTACGATCCTGCAAGCCCCGATTTCGAGTCAAATAATTGGTATAGTCATGACGCCGTCCTGCCGGCCAGCCAGCCGGTGAGGCTGTGCTGTCGCCCTGCCGGCCAGCCAGCCGGTGAGGCTGTGCTGCCGTCTTGCCGGCCAGCCAGCCGGTGAGGCTCTGCTGCCGTCTTGCCGGCCAGCCAGCCGGTGAGGCTGTGCTGCCGTCTTGCCGGCCAGCCAGCCGGTGAGGCTGTGCTGTCGCCCTGCCGGTCATAGAGGTTGCGTTGCTGGCAGGCAGGTTACTGAGCTATGACTAATAGTGACGGCACGCCGGCCCACGTTATGTTTTGTTCATTGTTTTGAATTAGATGGAATAATTGTTTTAATTATTATTAATTTTGTGTGTGTATAAAGTTCACGTTATGCCCTCTGCTAACAAGCAGTAACAAGGTTTTTCGATTTGTTTTTATAGGCCTATTCTTAAAAATGAAATTCACTGTAAAACCGAAAACCGTGTTTTTTCGCGACTGAAAGCCTATAACGACTGGCGAAAATTGTCAACATTTATGAACTAGACTCTTCGTATATTGGCCCTAGTTTATATAGGCTACATATTTCATGCTTCAAATATGTGGCAACAGTTCAAAAAGGATGTTCAAGGTGATCGCAATAAACACAGGACTTTCCATCGGCCTGTACCTCGACGGACATCGTTGTCAAGCCTTCGGCGGCGAAAGCGGGGTGGGGGAGGGTGGGATAGGGTGGCACTTTCCCTCACTTCAGAAAAGGTCCTGATTTGCCTCCACTTTTGAATCAAAATAATATTTACATGAATTATTGAGTATTTTTACCAGTGGAGTTATAATTCTCTAAAACTAAATAAAACATTTTCTAAAACTGTCCCAAGATTTCCTAAAATGTTCAATGATGTTCCCAACACTATTCCAATATGAAATTTTCTCCAAATTTGAGGTGGGTCTGGGGGACAGCAAGAAACGCCAACGTTCAGGGGCAGTCATTGAAATTTAGAACCACCCTTCAAAACGACACTTTAATTCTCCCCGCAAAAGAAAAATTTACAAATTTTTATCAATTTAAAAATTTATCAATTTAACAGGCTATTTTTTTAGCCATTTTAGCCATAGTTATTTCTGCATAGATTTTCAACAGTTCACAATAATGTGTAGTCATACTGTGCTCGCACCTGATTCCATTCCCCAATATTCACGATATATAGCCAAAACACTCCCAATTCAGTATTTATTTTGGAGACATTCTGGTCCTTCTTTAAAAAAAACAAAGGTTATTTTTTTTTATCAAAAGGTCATTTTCCAAAATGGACTCAATAAAATTACATTTTATAAGTTTAGCTCATAGCTCACAAATGACTACACAGAGCTTCCTGAATGCAAACGCGGGCCCCAGACCCCACGCAGTGACCTCACTTCGCTCGCTGGCTCGCTGGCTTGGATTTGGCCCCCACTTTCAAAATCATTCCTCCGCCGTTGGACAATATGTTACTAATTAGGCCCCTTGTCAGTACAGAATGTAAATAATTATTAATTCCAGTAATGGAGCTTCTTGTAACGCTAGTCTGACTTGATGACTATGCGAGTAATAAAACAATCAATTCAACTGTTGATATAAATCATATGATATAATTAAAATGCTCTACAGGCGAGCTAGTTACCAAAGGCAACCATCACATCAATTGATAAACAGAAAACCTTACAATAAAAGAGATATCAAAATTGAATGATAAACAGTATCAATCATAACGATACAACAAAACACTACGGTAAGCCCTTTTGCAATACAAATATTTGGTTGAATTTGTTATATAAAATGTGCATGTACCAATGCACAAAATGCCATGCCATTCTCTCATATGAACAGTTTTCATGTTTAGAAATTTATCCATTCTCAGTCTTTAAAGTTGCCCTCTTTCAAGTTGATTGATAACGATATACAAAATGTACACAAAATGTTGAAATGCATAGAAAACCACGCCCTTCACCCACGTGATCACCATCTTGAAAACACAATTTGTATTGCCTTATGAGGGCATCCAAGATAGACCAAACATAATGTAAAAGACATACAAGAATGATATCAACCAGTTTGAACTGGAATGAACTAAACCAGAAAATCGTGTTTTTTCACGACTGAAAGCCGATAACGACTGGCGGAAATTGAAATCACCCAACTCTAGTACAATTGTCAACATTTATAAACTAGACTCTTCGTATATAGGGGCATAGAGGGCGCTGCTCTGTAGCGACCACCATTGGCATTTCGTGTCTGTCGTTTTACTCTATTTTTATCATTTTTGTGAGTGTTTTAGTTTTGTCTGGTTTTATCAACATGTTGTGTAAAGTTTACGGAGCAGTTATGATCCGGTATCTGCTGATATTTCTGTTTCTGCCTACCTTGGTGCTGAATCGACTGGTGGCACTGCTAGCATTACATACACGAGGTCAGCACTATTTGAACTTCAACCACGGTCATCATACAAACCCGTGGGCTATGAGGACTTTCCACAAGAAATAAAAGCTAGGAAAAGAGGAAAACGGGGAGGTTTACGGAAACGTACCAGAGCTCGACGGACAAATCCACCCCTGCCGACCATTTTGCTAGGTAATGTAAGATCTCTTACAAACAAGATGGATGAACTTAGTGCGTGCACACGTTACCTATACGAATACCGTGAAACATGTCTTATGTGTTTCTCTGAAACCTGGCTTAATGAAAACATTCCTGACAGTGCCGTAGACTTGCCAAATTTTAATATTGTTAGAGGGGATAGATCATCGGAATCTGGAAAATCCAAAGGCGGAGGTGTATGTTTGTACATAAATAATGCCTGGTGTAATAATTGGTCGGTGAAAGAAAGAACCTGCACCCCTGATTATGAGGTATTAACAGTTGGGCTGAGACCCTATTATTTGCCCAGGGAGTTCAACCAAATTTTTATTATGGTCGTCTATATTCAACCTAGAGCGAACTTTCAAGTTGCAAGTGAGGCAATTGCTTCCAGAATTCAACGACTGGAAAGTACTTCCCCTGACTCCGCTAAATTTGTGTTAGGAGATTTTAACCACTGCAGACTCAATCAAGCGTTACCGTCATATCATCAGTTTGTTAACAAACCAACAAGAGGGGACGCAGTCTTAGACTTATGCTATGGTAACATTGCATCTGCATATAAAGAGAGGGTGTGCCCAAAACTAGGTAACTCGGATCATAACATTATTCAATTATTGCCGTCATACAAGCAAGCCCTGAAACGATCAAAGCCTACTATAGTAACTACCCGTAATTGGTCTACCGAATCCAAAGAACAACTACGTGGATGTCTTGAGTGCACTGACTGGAGTGTTTTGGTGGACTGCGCAGATTCGATCGATACCATTGTTACGACTGTGACCGATTACATCAAATTCTGCATCGATTCAGTTGTACCATTGTTAATGAAAAAGGTTTACCCTAATAACAAACCATGGGTATCGCGAGAACTTAAGTCTCTACTCGTTGAGAAGAGGAACGCTTTTGCAGCTGGTTGTACAGAAAGGGTAAATGAGATACAAAAAGGCATCAAACGTCAGATTAAAGTGTCTAAAAATGACTACAAACGGCAATTAGAGCAGAATTTCCAACAGAACAATTCACGGGCTGCATGGCAAGCAATGCAAACAATCACTGGATATAAACAAAAGAAACAACCACTTGAATGCAACAGTGACTTTGCCAACGAACTGAACAATTTTTATTGTCGATTTGACAGTCATGATTTTACCCAAGAAAATGATCTCTTAAAAGACTCTCTGAAAATTAATGCTGAACATGACACTATTTTAATTAATGAGACTGAAGTAAGAAATATGTTTTCAGGCCTGAAAATTAATAAGGCTTCAGGGCCGGATGGTGTAGGTAACAGAATTTTGAAAATATGTAGTCATCAACTCTCTGGTATTTTTACAAAAATATTTCAACTGACATTAGACAGAGGGGTTATTCCACAGATGTGGAAAACCTCTATGATAGTTCCTGTACCAAAAAGCAGTAAGGTTTCAGTATTGAACGATTACCGCCCAGTAGCTCTGACGTCAAGTGTAATGAAATGTCTTGAAAAGCTTGTTTTGAATTTTCTTCTTAAAGATGCAGGCTCTTTTTTGGACAAGTTTCAATTTGCATACCGGAGCAATAGAGGGGTTGATGACGGGGTACTGGTTTATCTTCATAAAATGTACAGTCACCTGGATAAGCCAAAATCTTATGCTAGGTCATTGTTTATAGACTTCTCTAGTGCCTTTAACACGATACAACCTCACATTCTAATAGAAAAACTTGTGCAAATGAATGTGTCTCCGAAAATTGTACAGTGGATTCATAATTTTCTACTGAATAGGCCACAGTGGGTAAAAATTGGAGACGTTAATTCCAAGGTCAGGATAATCAACACGGGTGCCCCTCAAGGGTGTGTCATCTCACCGCTGTTATTTTCTTTTTACACAAGTGATTGTCTCTGCTCAAGTCCAAATTGTAGTATAATCAAATATGCAGATGACACGGTTATTACAGGCTACTTAAAAGATGACGCACTCTGTTATATATCAGAGGTAGCAAAGTTTGTGGACTGGTGTGATCGTCATTTTTTAACTATTAATGTTAAGAAAACTAAAGAGATGATTGTAGATTTTCGTCGCAACACTGGAGTTTATGAACCTGTTTATATAAATGACAGCGAATTAGAAAGGGTTAATGAGTACAAATACCTTGGTACTGTAATAGATGACAAACTGAACTGGAACAAAAACACTCAGGTAGTTTTTGGCAAGGCCATGCAACGTATGTTTTTTCTTCGTAAGCTTAAACAGTTCAATGTCGATAAGACGATTTTACGTTTATTTTATCAGTCTATAATACAGAGCATTGTTACTTTTAACATAGTCAGTGTATATGGTTCACTTTCACAGAAAAATACGGACAGGTTTGAGCGCATTCGTAAAATGGCCCAGCGCTCTGTAGGTCTCACCTTCCCAACATATGATAAAATCTTCTTGGAACGTGCAATATCTAAAGTACATTTTATTTTATCTGATCCAACTCATCCACTTTTTGATTGTTTTGTTTTTAATAGATCTGGGCTCAGACTTTGTGTTCCCCGCACAAACCTTACTCGATACAGGCAGTCCTTTGTTCCCAACTCCATTCATTTATTTAATACCTTGGCTGTTCGTAAATAGGGGTATTTATTCATTTGTATGTTTGCTGCAGGTTATTTCGTTCATTTTAAGACTGTATAAACAAATAAAAAATAAAAATTTCCTCTCCGTATTTAAATAATTTTTTAATAATATTTGTTTATTTGAGTGTATATTTCGTCTTCTTAATTTGTGTAATTTTTGTGGATAAAATTATTGTTTTTAACTAAATGTAGTTAAAAATTTTTAAATGTGCCAATGGAAACTAAATTTCTGTATTTTTATGATGCGGACAATAAAATTTCTATTCTATAGGCCCTAGTTTATATCGGCTACATATTTCATGCTTCAAATATGTGGCAACATTGTCCGGTACCTCAACGGACATCGTCTTCAAGCCATCGGCGGAAGAAGCAGGGGTGGGGAGGGATGGAAAGGGTAGGGTGGCACATTCCCCTACTTATGTAGCATTGAATAGTTTTTACCAGTGGAGTTAATGATTCTCTAAAACTAAATAAAATATTCTCTAAAACTGGCCCAAGATTTCCTAAAATGTTCCAAAATGCCCACACTTAATTTCCGTTAGAGCAAATTTGGCCAATTAGTGTCCAATTAGACAGTGTTTAAAGTGACACATTTTCAAATACTTCTAAATTTTGTTCACGAATCTGTTCGTTTTTGTACAAAAAGGATTTCCCTTTAAACAAAATGTACCAAACATCTCTTACCAATATTTTTTATTTGATAATCATGCAGAACATGTCAATGCCCACACATAATTTCCGTTAAGGCAATTATGTAAAGTTAACTTTACATAATTATTTCTCAATCATTAGCAGATAATAAGTGTCAGACATGGCTCTTTATTGTCACGCATCTTAATTTTTTTTTATGAGTAGTTGCCAATTACAAGGCCTTACAGGCCACTCAAGGTGAGGGCTAAATAGGGGAAAGGGGGTAAGAGAAGAAGAAATCAAAAAGTAGACAGATGAATATTGATGTTACGTTTGAATTGAGACAGGTTATAGGTGGCAGGGAAGCAGGATACAGGTAATGAATTCCAAAGTAAGGCAGTACGTGTTTTTCAGTATCCGAGAATTCACCGAAATATATCTTTTAACCAAAAATCCCGAAGGATTTTACTTTACCAAAATACTACCAAATTCGGTTTTTAAAAGAACACCACGTTTCTTTCGTCTCCAGCTATAGTCTGTATAAAAATCATCGAACTATTTTATTTTTATAAAAAATCATTATTTTTTGAGTGCCGGATTAAGACATTTTGCCGCTCAGAGCGGGGCAATATATCCTGACAATCGAGGCTTATTTTCACTGGTCCGCAGTCACTGAAATACTAAAGGCTATCCGTTACGATCCTGCAAGCCCCGATTTCGAGTCAAATAATTGGTACAGTCATGACGCCGTCCAGCCGGCCAGCCAGCCGGTGAGGCTGTGCTACCGTCCTGCCGGCCTGCCAGCCGGTGAGGCTGTGCTGCCGTCCTGCCGGTCATCGAGGCTGCTTTGCCGGCAGGCAAGGTACTGAGCTATGACTAATAGTGATAGTGCGCTGACACAGGTTAATTTTCAAAAGTTCATAATAATGTGTATTCATACTGTGTTCGCACCTGATTCCATTCCCTATTTTTAAGATAGATTTTAGCCAAATGTTTTTCCTGCTCATGTAACACTGTCAATTCAATATTCATTTTGGAGACATTCTGGTCCTTCTTAAAAAACAACAGCTAATTTTGTGGTTAAGATCAAGAGATCATTTTCCAAAATTGACTCAATAAAATTACACTGTATAAGTTTACATTGCTCACAAATGCTCACACAGAGGTTTCGGAGTGTAAAAGCGGGCCTCAGACCCCACGCCATATGAGTTCGCTTCAATCGCTGGTTGGCTGGTTTGGATTTGCACCTCCCCCACTTTCAAAATCATTCCGCCGCCGTCGAACTGAATAGTATTGATTTGGCTCTTTGCCAAACTTCTCAGCTTCATTAAGCCTTACACAATATACATCAATCTGAATTCGTATAAAGGAAATAAACGGTAAAACCGAAAATCGTGTTTTTTCGCGACTGAAAGCCTATAACGACTGGCGAAAATTGAAATCACCAAACTCTGGTAAAATTGTCAACATTTATAAACTAGTCTCTTCGTATATAGGCCCTAGTTTATATAGGGTACATAATTATTTCATGCTTCAAATATGTGGCAACAGTTCAAAAAGGATGTTCGACTTTCCATCGTCCGGTACCTCGACGGACATCATCGTCAAGCCATCGGCGGAAGAAGCGGGGGTGGGAGGGTTGAAAAGGTCCTGATTTGCCTCCACTTTTGAATCAAAATAATATTTACATATAGCAGTGAATAATTTTTACCAGTGGAGTTAATGATTCTCTAAAATTAAATAAAACTGTTCTCTAAAACTGGCCCAAGATTTCCTATTTCCTAAAAATGTTCCAAAATGTTCCCAACACTATTCCAAAATGATTTGAAATTTCTCAAAATTTGAGGTGGGTCTGGGGGACAGTCAAGACACGCCAACGTTCAGGGGAGGTCATTGAAATTTAGAATCACCCTTCAAAATGTACACTTTAATTCTGCCTTGAAAAGGAAAATTTACAAATCAATTTAACAGGCTTATTTTACATTTTAGCTATAGTTATTTCTGTATAGATTTTCAACAGTCCATAATAATGTGTATTCATACTGTGCTCGCACCTGATTCCAAATGTTTTCCTGCTCATGTAACATATGAAACAATTAAAATGCTACAAGCGAGCCAGTTACCAAGGGCAACCATTACATCAATTGATAAACAAAAGACCTTACAGTAAAAGAGATATCAAAATTGAATGATTGAACAGTATCAATCATAACGATACAACAAAACACTACGGTAAGCCCTTTTGCAATACAAATATTTGGCTTGAATTTGATATACAAATGTGCACAATAAATGTACCAATGCACAAAATGCCATGCCATTCTCCCATATGAACAGTTTTCATGTTTAGAAATGTATCCATTCTCAGTCTTTAAAGTTGCCCTCTTTCAAGTTGATTGATAACTATATACAAAATGTACACAAAATGTTGAAATGCACAGAAAACCACGCCCTTCCATGGGCGGATCCAGAACATTTTTTAGGGGGGGGTCTGAGAATCAAAAACAATTATTTTTCAGTACTACAAAAATTACAATGAAATAATCAAAGGGAGAGAAAAACAAAGCACAGTGAGGGGGAAATGAGAGTGCGTTCTCCCCTCCCCTCCCCCTCTCTCTCTCTTTTTCTCTTTTTTATTTTTATTTTTATTTTTATAATTTTTTTTATACGAATTTAGGGGGGGCTACAGCCCCTTAGCCCCCTGGATCCGCCAATGCCTTCACCCACGTGATCACCAACCTGAACACACCCAATATGTGTTGCATTATGGGGGCATCTAAGACAGACCAAACATAATGTAAAAGACATACAAGAATGATATCAACCAGTTTGAAATGGAATGAGCTAAACCAGAAAATCGTGTTTTTTCTCTACTGAAAGCCGATAACGACTGGCGAAAATTGAAATCACCAAACTCTGTTAAAATTGTCAACATTTATAAACTAGACTCTTCATATATAGGCCCTAGTTTATATAGGCTACATATTTCATGCTTAAAATATGTGGCAACATCGTCCGGTACCTCGACAGACATCGTCGTCAAGCCATCGGCGGAAGAAGCAGGGATGGGAGGGATGGAAAGGGTGGCACTTTCCCCAGTTTAGAAAAGGTCCTGATTTGCCTCCACTTTTGAATCAAAAAATTATTTACATGCAGCATTGAATAGTTTTTACCAGTGGAGTTAATGATTCTCTAAAACCACTGGCGAAAATTGAAATCGCCCAACTCTGGTAAAATTGTCAACATTTATAAACTAGACTCTTCGTATAGAGGCCCTATATAGGCTACACATTTCATGCGTCAAATATGTGACAGTGCAAAAAGGATATTCGACTTTCCATCGTCCGGTACCTTGACGGACATCGTCGTCGAGCCATCGGCGGAAGAAGCGGGGGTGGGGGAGGGTGGGAAAGGGTGGCACTTTCCCCTACTTTAGAAAAGGTCCTGATTTGCCTCCACTTTTGAATCAAAATAATATGTACATGTAGCATTGAATAGTTTTTACCAGTGTCTCTAAAACTGGCCCAAGATTTCCTAAAATGTTCCAAAATGCCCACACTTAATTTCCGTTAGGGCAAATTTGGCCAATTAGTGTCCAATTAGACAGCGTTTAAAGTGACACATTTTCAATTTTTTCTAAATTTTGTTCACGAATCTGTTCATTTATGCACAAAAAGGATTTACCTTTAAACAAAATGTACCAAACATCTCTTATCAATATTTTTTAAATTTGATAATCATGCAGAACATGTCAATGCCCACACTTAATTTCCGTTAAGGCAATTTAGACGGGTCAATTTATGGAAAAAACACCCCAACCCCCCAAAAATTGCAACAACAGGTTTTTCAACGGTTTTTGGTAGTATTTGACATCAGGAATAACATACTAATAATCTAAGAAAATCTGGCTTCCAGAAAGTTGTCATTTTCACGTTGGCCGTCGACGTTGGCCGCCAATACCCTAAAATGGCCATACATCATTTATTATCCATCCTAGAGTTGTAATTTTGGTGTCTACTACTAGGTTTTAGGGGTCAAGCAATCCATTGAAACCAACTAAAGTATCGTTGAGTAGTCAGGCAACCTGCAAATCCAAAATGGCTGCCAATTAAACTAAAATGGTTATAAGTCACTAACTGTTTATATTATGCTATGTGGCTGTAATTTTAGTGTCTACCCCTCGGTTTAAGGGGTTGGAAAATCTACTCAGACCAGTGAAAGTGTTATTGAGTAAAGCTTTAAATCCAAGATGGCGTCCAAAATGGCAGCCAATTAAACTAAAATGGTTATAAGTCACTAACTGTTTATATTATGGCTGTAATTTTGGTGTCTACCCCTCGGTTTAAGGGGTTGGAAAATATATTCAGACCAGTGAAAGTGTTATTGAGTAAAGCCTTTAAATCCAAGACGGTCAAAAACACAATATGTGGAAAATACTTAAAAACTTAACTGGGTCAAATGTCGTCTCTTCACCAAATAATATTGATGTTGAAAAATGTAATAATTATTTTGCCACAATTGGGTCTAAACTAGCTGCTAAATTCAATGAGAACGTTCATTACGAGTGGGAGTTACCAGAGAGTATCTACCGTACATCTTTAAACTTGAATCAATTAGCACCGATATGGTACTCGAACAACTTAATAATCTAAAGAGTAAATCAAATCTAGATGTGTTGAATATGAACTGTAAACTGCTTAAAATTGGAGCACCTATTATAACACCCTTGTTAACTAAAATCTTAAATATGTCAATAAATGAAGCTAGTGTCCCGGAAGATTGGAAATTTGCTAAAGTCACTTCCATTTATAAAGGTAAAGGTTCGGTTGAGGATTATGGAAATTATAGACAGATCTCTGTAATAAGTCATGCATCTAAAAATTTTAGAAAAGATTATTTTATCGCAACTAAAAGAATATTTATACGAACACCAATTTATAACTACTACACAGTCTGCTTATTTAAAGAACCATTCTACAAACACTGCCATACACAAGGTTGTTTCAGATATTTTAGAAGGTATTAACGTCGATGAAACTAATGTTTTGTGTTTTATTGATCTCCAAAAATGTTTCGACACTATTGATCATGAAATTTTATTGAAAATATTGGACAATTACGGTATTAAAGATTTGAGTTTGCAATGGTTTAAAAGTTATTTACAAGAACGTAAACAAGCAGTTAAAGTAAATGGTAACATGTCTTCATTCAAGGAAATACAATGTGGTGTGCCTCAAGGTTCTATATTAGGGCCAATATTGTAATATAAATAAATAAATAAATAATTTATTAATAACCTGATTGCTCTTTGGAAACTTATATGGTCGTAACAGGTTTCATGACTCATAAAACCTAAGGGTAGAAACCACAAGTGCTAGTACAGATCTAAATGAATAGTAAATGAATCGCCATTGAAATATATTGGTGGCCATCTTGATCCCAGCTTGGAATTACAAACTACCTGATTACTCTATCGCTCTGTAGAGATGCGACAATTTCTATGTTGAGCTACCTGCACTTTTTGTTAAAGCTGAAAGAAATATATATAAAAAGTGGTTAAGACCACACTTGGAGGAGTGGGTAAAGAAAACACTGATTGGCTGCTGAGTGTCACACGCATGGTTAATGAGAACTAAATAATAAAATTCTTGAATGTTACCTTGGCTGCCATCTTGGATTTATTGATTATCTGATTACTCCATGATAATTTAAATTTTCTTTATGTAGTTTTTGGCTCATAAAGCCTAAGGGTACCCCCCCCCCCAAAAAAATAGCTGTAAGGTGAATAGTAAATGACTTACAATCATTTGAGTGAATTTGCGGCGATTTTGAACGCCATCTTGGATTTTTAGGTTTCCTGATTACTCAATGACACTTTTATTGGCCTTAATGGATTTCTTGACCCCTAAAACCAGGGGGTAGACACCAAAATTGCAACTCTAGGATAAATAATAAATGATTTATGGCCATTTTAAGGTAACAGCGGCTATCTTGGACGCCATTTTGAAAATAACAGCTTTTCGGAAGTCCGATTTTATTTTTAATATGTTATTCATGATGTCAAATACTACCAAAAACCGTTGAAAAACCTTTTGTTGCAATTTCTGGGGTAAACTGTATATTGACCTGACTAATTATGTAAAGTTAACTTTACATAATTATTTCTCAATCATCAGCAGATAATAAATGTCAGACATGGTTCTTTATTGTCACGCATCTTAAATGGTCTTGGGTGTTTTTCAGTATCCGAGAAGTCACCGAAATATATCTTTTAACCAAAAATCCCGAAGGATTTTTACTTTACCAAAATACTACCAAATTCGGTTTTTGAATAATTCGGAATGAATAAACCATTAGCCTAGTTTAGCATCTTAGCCAATGAGAAACTTGGCTTCCGCGTCTAAGGGTAGAAACGTGTGCAAAATCAGGGTATACAACAGGTCCTTGTTCCATATAAGGTAATGTATTTGACAAAAGTGAAGTGATTGACAACTTAGAAAGGAGGGCGTGTTCAAGGGGAAAATGCTTACCGGGCATGTTAAGCTATTTGCTTGGATGCTAAGCTATTACTGCATGAGGGGAACAGCGGCTGTGCTTGGGTAGGGAGCACTACACGCGGGCCACGGCTAATGACTGAGCGGGTCAGTCACGGTGACTGTTTGGCTGTGGTTCACCCACGAACCGTGTTCGGTGTGAAGGGGTGGACTCCGAGGAAATTATTCGGAAAATAGACTAAGTCCAAAGGACGGCTCCAAGCCACGTGGCGGGAAGGTGTGGCACGCACGCAAGGCTCTCGCTGGTGTTGCATTATGCATTGCGTTAGCGCCGGATATGCATGAGGAAAAGTAGCGTCCTTGTATGGATTGCATATTCATAGCGGACAATCGAGGGTCCGGGGAAACAACCCTAGGACTTAGACTGCTTGAAATTGCATCGTAAGCAAAATATTGGAAGTGGAAGAGGTGAAATAGAGGGTGCTAATATTTGTCAAAATCAACGGGTAAGATTCGTAACAGTACTGAGCTATGACTAATAGTGATAGTGCGCTGGCACAGGTTAATTTTCAACAGTTCATAATAATGTATATTCATACTGTGTTCGCACCTGATTCCATTTGCTCTTTTCACGATAGATTTTAGCCAAATGTTTTTCCTGCTCATGTAACTCTGTCAATTCAATATTCATTTTGGAGACATTCTGGTCCTTCTTAAAAAACAACAGCTAATTTTGTGGTTAAGATCAAGAGATCATTTTCGAAAATTGACTCAATAAAATTACACTGTATAAGTTTACATCGCTCACAAATGCTCACACAGAGCTTTCGGAGTGCAAAAGCGGGCCTCAGACACTACGCCATATGAGTTCGCTTCAATCGCTGGTTCGCTGGTTTGGATTTGCACCTCCCCCACTTTCAAAATCATTCCGCCGCCGTCGAACTGAATAGTATTAATTTGGCCCTTTGCCAATCTTCTCAGCTTAATTAAGCCTTACACAATATATACCAATCTGAATACGTCTGCATAATGGTTGTCACATCACCAGCAGTACAGATAATTAATTGTCAACTCAGTAATGAGTTTCGTGGAGCGCTAGTCTTGCTTGATGACTGTTAGCCAGTAATAAAACAATCCATTCAACTGTTGATATAAATTATGCAATACAATCAAAATGCTATAAGCGAGCCGATTACCAAGGGCAACCATTGCGTTAATTGATAAACAGAGTGTGACAAAATGTACACAAAATGCCAAGCCATTCTTCCAAGTGATAACTATCTGAACACAACCAATTTGTATTGCATAATAAGGGCATCTACAACAGCCCAAAGACAATGCAAAAGACATACAAATTGGTATCAACCAGTTTGAACTTGAATGAACTATAGACAGTGAATAAGAATAATGGTCTAGTACCAAGACACCTTTATAATCAGTGTGATACTCATATATGCATTCACAGTACATAACATCATGTGATACACACGTGTAGTCGTGTACAGTATGAACTATAGACAGTAAATAAGAATAATGGTCTAGTACCAAGACACCTTTATAATCAGTCTGATACTCATATATGCATTCACAGTACATAACATCATGTGATACACACGTGTAGTCGTGTACAGTATGAACTATAGACAGTAAATAAGAATAATGGTCTAGTACCAAGACACCTTTATAATCAGTCTGATATTCATATATGCATTCACAGTACATAACATCATGTGATACACACGTGTAGTCGTGTACATTATATGATCAGCCTAAATAACTTCAAACATAAATTTGCTTTGGTATATTATAACACTAATAATAATAATAATAATATTTTTTTCTTCTTTTCCTTAATTGTACTTTTGATGAGAACCAAGCCAGTTAGGCTATATTCCTTTAATTAGTATAGGTAGGTTAAAGGCGTCTGTCTCCGGGAAAGATCGAGACATCACCGATGCCAGTGGGGGTACATTGACATATATCCTCCTCTGGCGGGACAGACGTAACCCGATACTGAGGTTTGGGAGCTGGCTTGGCAACCTCATCTGTTCTGATTTTTTTTTTAAATTATAAAAAAGAAAGAAAAGTGATTTGTGTTTAATTTCTTGTTTGTATTTATATCTGTTTATTCTATGTCGTGTTCATTTTTGTTATGCGCTTTTGATAATTTTTAAATGGAAACAGCGGAATGGAAATTTTTTAATTTATTTGATTTATTTTTTAATAATAATAATAATAATGTGGACTTCTATAGCGCACGTATCCACCAAACTGCAACTCAAGGCACATTATATTATTACCCCTGCTCATCAGGCTCATAAATCATTCCTGAAACCATCTCAGCTCCCTGGGGAGTATACAGCGCAATTGCTGCCAGTACAGCGCATATAGGGCTAATCAAACACAACAACCAACTCTGCCCTCACAGGTACCCATTTACCTCCTGAGTGGAGAGAAGCAATTATGGTAAAGTGTCTTGCTCAAGGACACAAGCACCATGGTTGCGGTTGGGATTCGAACCCACATTCTGACGACTCAGCCATCAGAACACAAATCCGATGCACTAAACCGCTCGACCATATTCACTGACACTCGGAAAGCACTTAGCCTGCAATGCTTCATACATTACGTCGGTGTAAGGGCAAAATCATATCGAACTGTGAGAATACTTTATAATTCTCCATATTATGTTTAAATAATATGCATTAGATTGCATCACAGAACTTCCTGAGTCATTGGGCGAGCCCCGGACCCCACGCCATGTTTACAAGCTCTGCTTCTTAATGGGTCCCTCTGCAGTATCACCCATATCCTGTGCTCACTTTTACTTCCTATTGTGTCTATACTTGTAATACTCAATGCACATGTATGCTAAGGGACCCATGTTTACAAGCTCTGCTTCTCAATGGGTACCCCTGCAGTATCACCCATATCTTGTGCTCATTTTTACTTCCCATTACATTGTGTTTATATACGCGTAATATTTGTAATTAATTATGTTATTGATAATTTCTGATACTGTGGAAATAAATGAGCCTGATGGGGGGGGGGGGTGTAGGAAGGGGCTAATATGAAGGAGGCTAATTGGGTAAAGAGGGGGAGGGGCTAATGGGAGCAAACGCAGGGAAGCAGGTACATCAGCCCTCACCTCCCTGGATCTAGGACCTCCCTGGATCCAACATGGTAAATATTGGATTGAGCATTTTGGTCGAGTCTAAAGGCACATCACAAAAGTAAATTCAATCACGGAGTCCCAAGGGTCGATTCCATCACCGAATATCAAGGGTCGATTCCTGAGTCACAGTCCCCCCTCTCCTAGTTTCGCCACTGGTTGATTTATTCACGGGATGTTATTTAATTAACCTTGCGACGCACTATGACACTTTTACGCACACCGTTGAACCATCGCGCTTAATTTGTCAGTAGGTGTGAAGGGGCGCTATAACTTCTGTTGCGTTGAACTGTACCAACTCCCAATGGTTTTATCAGATGCCTAGAGGTCCTCTAGACCCTAGACAACAATTTGAAGCAAAAACAAAATGTAAGGGCCCTTTAGGTTGATGTTTATTTTAGTTCTGATAACGCTTTTTCCCCTACCCCAAATCGACATAAAATATACCCTATTATGTGTACCCATAGCAGTTATAGGAATAAAAATCTCTCATCCAATGGCTGAGGGTGCCAACATGTCTGGATTTATGGTCAGGCACAATATAGTGGGTAACTGATAGCTTTTGATAAGCCGCTCAGAGCCGAAGTCAATGCCCTTGTGTGTTGACAGATGGCATTAGGATTTGTACACGGTCCTATGGGACCATGCTTTTTGCAGTAGGATTTTTTGGGTCAAGGGTTCAAAGCAGGCTAATGAGAATTAACCATGCTATTTGGGGATACCTCAACAGTGAACTTACCAAAATACTCAAAATTGGAAGTCAATCACCCCCAGGTCATGATAGTGAACCATTTTTACACAGTTTTATGGCCATCAAGGGTCATTGATTTTCAGAAACATTTGAGGACATACACAATTATGATAAACAGCTCAGCCATAAATCTGTCACTATTTAGTGGGGTGCACTCTGAGCATGTTTTGAGATTGAATTTATAGCGCCCCCTATTGCCAGTTAATAATTATCAGTGTATGTAATTCGAGTAGCCTATGTGAAATAAATAACCAGATTATCCGCATAATATTGACATGTTCATTTTTTCATATTGAGGAGGCCTGTATTTTTAAAAAGTTATAAAACTGCATAACAGAGGGACAAAATGTGTATTATACAAGGACAAATTATAATGTCCATCATTACTAATAACTAGGTCAGCTTGCACTCTTGTGTATAATTTTCAGTACGCAACGGACTGAAACGACGTTACTTGTCCCGTTGGTAACTGTGCATCGGCGAAGCCGTCCGCACCGGCGGAGCTATCCGCACCAGCGGGTCCGTCTGTCACCTCAACATTTTGACCTTGGAAGTAGGGTGGATCTTTTAAACCTACAATCTTGACTTGTCACTCCCATACAGAGCTTCAATCTGTCTGCGTGTACCACTTGGGTCTTTCCATGGGGACTTATCTGTATCTTCCGATCCTTTGTCATAAAGTTTCCGCTTTACATCTCAATCGTAGTTTTTTTTTTTCTGTCTTCGCATCTGTGTTCTCACGGTGTCCCTGGCATGGCAATTTCATGAGCAGAGTTATCAGTGGGCTCCTCCGGGACATCCGACCCGACAAGAAGATCTGCTGTCATCGATATCTCTCAACCTAGCATAATTGCATTTGGGGTCTCTTTGGTTGTTTCATGTTTAGAAGACCTGTACGGCATTGTCAGTATTAATCCCAAATGTTCGTCCCAATCTGTCCGCGACTAATCTACCCAGAGGCTAAGCATGTTTTCGATGGTTCGGTTGAATCTCTTGATCATTCCGTCGGATCGCGGAAGATATGGTGTGGTCCGCGTTTTGGTAATCTCCAGTATGGAACACATTTCTCCGAAAACTAAAGACTCAAAATCGCATCCCTGATCCGAATTGAGTTCAAGGGGAACACCAAACCTTGCTACAAATTCAGTAGCAACTGTAGGTGCCCGGTGGTCTGGAAATGGATAACATTCTATCCATCTGGTGAAATAGTCGCCAACGACCATTACAAATCTATTACCACGCTGAGAGACAGGGAGTGGTCCCATAATATGTCGACTGCAATTCTTTCTATGGGCGCGCCAACCTGATAGTGGATCATCTCTGCACACTTGGCCTTCGCTGGCGAAGGCTGGCACTGTTGACACTTTTACACCCACCGGCAAGAATATTCTCTCATAGACTGAAAGTAGAACCTGCTTTGGCATAATTTCGAGAATGTCTTCGTAACTCCCAGATGACCTGTAGTCCTCTGGTCATGAAAATACAACTCGGGTGGTGTTATCACTCTAAGTCCTGCCTATTCCGTCTGCTTCGCTGGTTCCCTGCGCAGATAGAGGATCCCGTCTTTTAACACCAACTGCTCCCAGCGACACCACCAGAACTTGACTCCTTTGCTTTGGGACGAAACTTTCTCCTAGGTTAGTCCTCCCATATACACGATTCCTTAACCAAGATAATACCTCGGCAAGATCACTGTCATTGCTATGCACTCGAGACTCAGTTCCAAATCCATGAAGTGATGTTTCTGATTTATCGGGTCCAGTATTGTCCGACTGCTCTAGTTTCTTTGACTCTTAGTCAGCGTCCTGGTCCCATGTGCCAGCACCTGCTCATCTCCATCCTGCATCTGTGAGAGCACAGCTCCAATCGCAAACCCGCTGGCATCGGTATCAAGAATGAATCCAGCCCCTTCAGTACAGTCTAGTATAGTAAGTAAGTAAGACGCTGTTTCAGGATCTCAAATGCTTCCTGACATTCACCAGTCCATCTCAGTTCTTTCTGCCAGCGGCGTAGCCAGGACTTTTTCAGTGGGGGGGGGGGGGGGGGGAACAGGGGGCATTTGCTGTTCAATGGGGCCCAGGGTATGTTTTTTTCCCTTTTCTTTTTTTCTTTTTGGGGGCACTATAGGGATTTTTCGTGGGGGCACCTGGGGGTACTGGAAATTTGTGGAGGGCACGTGCCCCCAGGCCCCCGTGGCTACGCCGCTGCTTTCTGCTGTTCTGTGCATTGATGCAGTGGTCTGGCAATTTGAGCGAAACCTTTGATGAAGCGCCTATAATATGACACGAGACCAAGGAAACTTCGTACGTCTGATTTTATCATCGGCTGTGGCCAATCTTGAACAGCCTGGACTTTGTCGCGATCTGTTGTTGAAACTCCTTCCGCTGATACAATGTGGCAAAGAAAAGCCACCTTCCGTTGAAAAAGTTTGCACTTCTTAGTTTTCAGCTTGAGGTTCGCTTCTTGTAGTCTTTGCTGGACTAAGTATAATCTCTGCATATGGTGCTGGAATGATGTACCAAAAACAATGACATCGTCGAGGTATAGTACTACAACTTGCCACTGCAATCCTGTTAGCACTCGCTCCATCAAATGCTCAAAGGTGGATGGAGCGTTGCACAATCTAAAGGGCATCGTCACAAATTGATAGAGTCCCCCACGGTCGGCGCTGAATGCCGTTTTTGGTCTGTCTTCCTCTGCCATTTCCACTTGCCAGTAGCCAGAAGTCCAATGTGGAAAAGTATTGTGAGCAAGCCAATGAATCAAAATCGTCCTAAATATACGTGATAAGGGATGTGTGTCCTTTTTGGTCACTTCGTTCAGCTTTCTATAGTCGATGCAGACTCTCACAGATCCATCTTTTTAGGTGTTCGGGTATGTACCCGAAACACCTATTGTTTTTGTTCGGTTTTTTTCTTTTTTTTCTTCTCCTTCTTCTTCTTCTCCCCATCGATTGTCTACAAAAAAACACATACTTGCAAACTTCACATGAACTTGAAACTTGGCATATACTTAGAACTTAACACGTAGATGAAACAAAATTTGTGACGTCATGATTAGGTCATCAGATATCGAATTACGATAAATCAAAGTTTATTATTTAAAAAAATCATATCTCAACAACCACAAGAGGTAAATTCAACATTTTTGTACCATT
This sequence comes from Zoroaster sp. YZ-2022, assembly GCA_029582265.1. Taxonomy (NCBI): domain Eukaryota; kingdom Metazoa; phylum Echinodermata; class Asteroidea; order Forcipulatida; family Zoroasteridae; genus Zoroaster; species Zoroaster sp. YZ-2022. Next base: position 61,484,072 of record CM055817.1, read on the forward strand.
GTACAGATCGTTAATTGTCAAAAAATATTTACAAAAAGGTGACCCCATTTTGAGCTTACTTCCTGTCCAAACCGGAAGTGAAAGTTTAATATTTAAAAAAATCATATCTCAACAACCACAGAAGGGAAATTCACAATTTTTACACCATTGTACAGATCGTTAATTGTCAAAAAATATTTACAAAAAGGTGACCCCAATTTGACCTTACTTCCTGTCCAAACCGGAAGTCAAAATTTAATATTTAAAAAAATCATATCTCAACAACCACAAGAGGTAAATTTCACAATTTTTGTACCATTGTACAGATCGTTAATTGTCAAAAAATATTTACAAAAAGATGACCCCAATTTGACCTTACTTCCTGTCCAAACCGGAAGTCAAAGTTTAATATTTACAAAAATCCTATCTCAACAACCACAATTAGAGGTAAATTGACATTTTTTGCACCATTGTATAGATTGTTAATTGTCGAAACATATTTACACAAAGGTGACCCAAATTTGACCTTACTTCCTGTCCAAACCGGAAGTCAAAGTTTAATATTTAAAAAAATCATATCTGAACAACCACAAGAGGTAAATTCACAATTTTTGCACCATTGTACAGATCGTTAATTGTCAAAAAATATTTACTAAAAGATGACCCCAACTTGACCTTACTTCCTGTCCAAACCGGAAGTCAAAGTTTAATATTTAAACAAATCCTATCTCAACAACCACAAGAGGTAAATTGACATTTTTTGCGCCATTGTATAGATTGTTAATTATCGAAACATGTTTACACAAAGATGACCCCAATTTGACCTTACTTCCTGTCCAAACCGGAAGTCAAAGTTTAATATTTAAAAAAATCATATCTCAACAACCACAAGAGGTAAATTCACAGTTTTTGCACCATTGTACAGATAGTTAATTGTCAAAAGTATTTACAAAAACATGACCCCAATTTGACCTTTACTTCCTGTCCAAACCGGAAGTCAAATTTTAATATTAAAATAATTTCTAAATTCAGTATTGTATTGTATTCAAATAAACTTCTCGCGAGAACTTCAACAGACGTTAACATTTGACTTCTCCAACACTTCGAATTGATGACGTAACCATTTTAACTTCAACCGAACACCTAGTTTTTGTTGTGACAAAAACTTATATCTAGTTTTTGTTCGTTTTTTTTCTTTCTTCTCCTTCTTCTTCTTCGTCTCCCCATAGATTGTCTACAAAAAAACACATACTTGCAAACTTCACATGAACTTGAAACTTGGCATATACTTAGAACATAACAAGTAGATGAAACACGAGTTGTGAGTGACCCCAATTTGACCTTACTTCCTGTCCAAACCGGAAGTCAAAGTTTAATATTTAAAAAAATCTAGTTTAATATTTAAAAAAATCATATCTCAACAACCACAAGAGGTAAATTGGCATTTTTTGTACCATTGTACAGATTGTTAATTGTTGAAAAATATTTACACAAAGGTGACCCCAATTTGACCTTACTTCCTGTCCAAACCGGAAGTCAAAGATTAATATTTAAAAAAATCATATCTCAACAACCACAAGAGGTAAATTGGCATTTTTTGTACCATTGTATAGATTATTAATTGTTGAAAATTATTTACACAAAGGTGACCCCAATTTGACCTTACTTCCTGTCCAAACCGGAAGTCAAAGATTAATATTTAAAAAAATCATATCTCAACAACCACAAGAGGTAAATTGGCATTTTTTGTACCATTGTATAGATTGTTAATTGTTGAAAATTATTTACACAAAGGTGACCCCAATTTGACCTTACTTCCTGTCCAAACCGGAAGTCAAAGTTTAATATTTAAAAAAAAAATCATATCTCAACAACCACAAGAGGTAAATTGACATTTTTTGCACCATTGTATAGATTGTTAATTGGCGAAAAATATTTACACAAAGGTGACCCCAATTTGACCTTACTTCCTGTCCAAACAGGAAGTCAAAGTTTAATATTTAAAAAAATCCATATCTCAACAACCACAACAGGTAAATTCACAGTTTTTGTACCATTGTACAGATTGTTAATTGTCAAAAATATTTACACAAAGGTGACCCCAATTTGACCTTACTTCCTGTCCAAATTAGTCAAAGTTTAATATTTAAAAAAATCATATCTCAACAACCACAAGAGGTAAATTGAAATTTTTTGTACCATTGTATAGATTGTTAATTGTCGAAAAATATTTACACAAAGGTGACCCCAATTTGACCTTACTTCCTGTCCAAACCGGAAGTCAAAGTTTAATATTTAAAAAAATCATATCTCAACAACCACAACAGGTAAATTCACAGTTTTTGCACCATTGTACAGATTGTTAATTGTCAAAAACTACTTGCACAAAGGTGACCCCAATTTGACCTTACTTCCTGTCCAAACAGGAAGTCAAAGTTTAATATTTAAAACAATCATATCTCAACAACCACAACAGGTAAATTCACAGTTTTTGCACCATTGTACAGATTGTTAATTGTCAAAAGTATTTACAAAATCATGACCCCAATTTGACCTTTACTTCCTGTCCAAACCGGAAGTCAAAGTTTAATATTAAAATAATTTTTAAATTCAGTATTGTATTGTATTCAAATAAACTTCTCGCGAGAACTTCAACAGACGTTAACATTTGACTTTCTCCAACACTTCGAATTGATGATGTCATCATTTTAACTTCAACCGAACACCTAGTTTTTGTTGTGACAAAAACTTATATCTATTTTTTTTTCTTCTCCTTCTTCTTCTTCTTCTTCTTCTTCTCCCCATAGATTGTCTACAAAAAACATACTTGCAAACTTCACATGAACTTGAAACTTGGCATATACTTAGAACATAACACGTACATGAAAAAAAAATTGTGACGTCATGAGTAGGTCATCAGATATCGAATTACGATAAATCAAAGTTTAATATTTAAAAAAATCATATCTCAACAACCACAAGAGGTAAATTCACAATTTTTGTACCATTGTACAGACCGTTAATTGTTAAAAAATATTTACAAAAAGATGACCCCAATTTGACCTTACTTCCTGTCCAAACTGGAAGTCAAAGTTTAATATTTAAAAAAAATCATATCTCAACAACCACAACAGGTAAATTCACAATTTTTGCACCATTGTACAGATTGTTAATTGTCAAAAAATATTTACAAAGAGATGACCCCAATTTGACCTTATTTCCTGTCCAAACCGGAAGTCAAAGTTTAATAATTAAAAAAATCATATCTCAACAACCACAAGAGGTAAATTCACAATTTTTGTACCATTGTACAGATCGCTAATTGTCACAAAATATTTACAAAAAGGTGACCCCAATTTTACCTTACTTCCTGTCCAAACCGGAAGTCAAATTTTAATATTTAAAACAATCATATCTCAACAACCACAAGAGGTAAATTCACATTTTTTGCACCATTGTATAGTTTGTTAATTGTCGAAAAATATTTACACAAAGGTGACCCAAATTTGACCTTACTTCCTGTCCAAACCGGAAGTCAAAGTTTAATATTAAAAAAATCATATCTCAACAACCACAAGAGGTAAATTAACAATTTATGTACCATTGTACAGATCGTTAATTGTCAAAAAATATTTACAAAAAGGTGACCCCCAATTTGACCTTTACTTTCTCCCGAACACCTAGTGTTTGTCAATACAAACACCAATCTCTTTTTTTTTCTTTCTCCTTCGTCTTCTTCTTCTTCTCCCCATAGACTGTCTACAAAAACACATACTTGCAAACTTCACATGAACTTGAAACTTGGCATATACTTAGAACATAACACGTACATGAAACATAATTTGTGACGTCATTATTAGGTCATCAGATATCAAATTACGATAAATCAAAGTTTAATATTAAAAAAAATCATATCTCAACAACCACAACAGGTAAATTCACAGTTTTTGTACCATTGTATAGATTGTTAATTGTCGAAAAATATTTACACAAAGGTGACCCCAATTTGACCTTACTTCCTGTCCAAACCGGATGTCAAAATTTAATATTTAAAAAAATCATATCTCAACAACCACAAGAGGTAAATTCACAGTTTTTGTACCATTGTGCAGACCGTTAATTGTCGAAAAATATTTACACAAAGGTGACCCCAATTTGACCTTACTTCCTGTCCAAACCGGAAGTCAAAGTTTAAAATTTAAAAAAATCATATCTCAATAACCACAAGACGTAAATTCACGGTTTTTCACCATTGTACAGATCGTTAACTGTAAAAAAATATTTACAAAAAGGTCACCCCAATTTGACCTTTACTTCCTGTCCAAACCGGAAGTGAAAGTTTAATATTAACAAAAACTTTCCACAAGAGGTAAATTCACAATCTTTGCATGAAGGTACAGATCGTTAATTGTCAAAAAATATTTAAACAACGTTGACCCCAATTTGACCTTTATGTGTCCCGAACACCTAGTGTTTGTCAATACAAACACCAATCTCTAGTTTTCTTTTCTTTTTTTAATTTTAATTTTTAAAAATTTATTTACTGTCAGTCACACCAAACAAGGCCAAAAAGCCACTAGAGTGTAAGGGGTTACATTTGCGATAACATCCACCATTTAAGCAAGATTACATTTGTTGATATTTTTCTTAAACTTGATTAGATCGTAAGTTGGTGGAAAACAATCAGCAGGAAGGTCGTTCCATTGTAATGCTGTTCTAGGGAAGAAGCTATCCAAATGGAACTTACTCTTGATTTTGGGGAGTCGAAGATAGTGAGGGTGTTCACCTGCTTGTTTAGCAAAACGAGTAACACGAGAGAAATCCCTGCGCTTAGGTACCAACTCATGTAGCTCAGCAGAACAATCCCCGTAGTAATAACGGTAGAACAGTGAAAGGCTGGCGACATTCCTACGATGTGAGAGAGGTTGGAGGGAGGAAAAAAGCTCCTCACCAACTAGTCCCTTGATGCGGTGTTGCAGTCTATCAAGAACAAATAGTGATGCTTTGGAGGCACCTGTCCAGATATGGGCACAATATTCCATCTTGGGCCTGACTTGACATCGTTCTTCACCAAAACGATGGGTGAGCACCATAGGCCATAAGAGGGCTCAATTATGCCCTGAGATAGCATCTTTGTCATCTCTCTGTCTAAAACGTCTCGCTGACTCAACGGAACTCGTGTTGAATTGGTGGCACAGCCTCTGTCACAATAATTATGGTGCTTGGTAATAATTATTAGTCCTGCCAATATTACCCTCCTTTTAGAGAACACATTGCCACATTTTCGGAGCAATGATGCAAAATATTTTGCTAAGCATTTTAAAACAGACTACCAGCCAAAATACACACATTCTATATGAAAATTTAGCTGGTAGCAAACAATATCTGTAATTATTTTGGTAACCATTTTTTTCACAGCACGCAAGTTGGATGTAAACACCTCATCAGAATCATTTAATTACTTAAATTTGATACAAAATTACTGAATGGCAATCTAATTAATCACTTGATGTGTAGTTGATCACGGCGTCAGACATCCTGGTCAGTTCCAATTATTTTGGTAACATTGTCATTTCAATAATTGATGCTGTGCATTGATGTATATCCCTCATTGCTTTGCTGTGATTGGTCAATGAAGTCTTGGTGAGCGCGCTCTTGAAGGTTGTCACGTATACTGGATATACCAGAATCAACAACTGTGCGCGCGCCTTTTTAGAGATGAGCAAGCAGTAATTGTGGGTAGTATCAAGCTGTACGTGACAACACGTAGACCTACTGTATGACAGGAGATCGACTCATGATTTCAGTTTATCGATGAGAGATTTTTGTCCTGATGCTTCGAATAAAAACTGCAGAATGGGTTGGATTTTAGGAATACTGGTTGTGTTCTGTATGTGTGTACCATGCAATGGACAAATAGGTAAGTTAATACAATCAGTCATTTAGGCATAACTCATCATTTAAGAGAAAGTACAAAATTTGTAATAATTTACTGTCAAAATTGCCTGGCCACTATCTGAGTCATGATACAATGCATTAAACAACCATTGATTGAAAGTTTCATTTTTTTAAATGGTGAAAATGTATTCGTTGGGAAAACACAAAATTCGTATATAATACAACGATAATTTTTTTGATCTGTTTACAAATTCAGACTTGTGAAAACTTGTCTGACTATTCTTAAAATCGATAGCAACGAAATCACTGATCTACAACTGTACGGCAGTCCGTTGTTGTAGTGCGTGCGCACCAAAATGTGGGTCGCGCTGGCATAACAAATCGACGCATGCGTAGTGGTTTCCCCCGTTTTCGGTGGGAGATTCTACTGCGTTCATGTGTGATAGCGGTTTGTGATTGTAGCGGTTCTTGATTGTAGCGGTTTCGTGTGTGATAGTGGTTCGTGATTGTAGCGGTTCTTGATTGTAGCGGTTCGTGTACATGTATGACAGCGGTTCGTGTCGTGTTGTCGTGCCGCAGGCGGTAACGGATCGTGTATCAAAAATATAGAAACACAGTCTTGAACCAAGACTAGGTTGCTGCGCGCGTGGGCCTTGACTAAAGGCTACATTTATCCAAGCTCGAAGCCCAGGTTCCATATCCTTATTCATTGATTACCAAGTAAACACCTTAGCCAGCATGATACATCTAGTATTCCTTTTGTTTGGATACCAAGTAAACACCTTAGCCAGCGTGATACCTCTAGTAAACCTTTTGTTTGGATACCAAGTAAACACCTTAGCCAGCATGATACCTCTAGTAAACCTTTTGTTTGAATACCAAGTAAACACCTTAGCCAGCGTGATACCTCTAGTAAACCTTTTGTTTGGATACCAAGTAAACACCTTAGCCAGCGTGATACCTCTAGTAAACCTTTTGTTTGGATACCAAGTAAACACCTTAGCCAGCGTGATACCTCTAGTAAACCTTTTGTTTGAATACCAAGTAAACACCTTAGCCAGCGTGATACCTCTAGTAAACCTTTTGTTTGGATACCAAGTAAACACCTTAGCCAGCGTGATACCTCTAGTAAACCTTTTGTTTGGATACCAAGTAAACACCTTAGCCAGCGTGATACCTCTAGTAAACCTTTTGTTTGAATACCAAGTAAACACCTTAGCCAGCATGATACCTCTAGTAAACCTTTTGTTTGAATACCAAGTAAACACCTTAGCCAGCATGATACCTCTAGTAAACCTTTTGTTTGGATACCAAGTAAACACCTTAGCCAGCATGATACCTCTAGTAAACATTTTGTTTGGATACCAAGTAAACACCTTAGCCAGCATGATACCTCTAGTAAACCTTTTGTTTGGATACCAAGTACAATTTGCATATTTGATTTTTTAATTCAAGTTTTTATGCCCTTTTTCCTTTCTTTTCTAAATATGGATACTTAGCCAGCATGATACCTCTAGTAAACCTTTTGTTTGAATACCAAGTAAACACCTTAGCCAGCATGATACCTCTAGTAAACCTTTTGTTTGGATACCAAGTAAACATCTTAGCCACCATGATACCTCTAGTAAACCTTTTGTTTGGATACCAAGTACAATTTGCATATTTGATTTTTTAATTCAAGTTTTTATGCCCTTTTTCCTTTCTGTTCTAAATATGGATACTTAATGGAGACTATTTTCTACAAGGTGTGTGGAGGGGGTTGCGGGGTTGTCAACGTATCACCAAGTTATGTTTCCTTATTCTATACCATTGGAAAATGTTCCCACTCCCCAAAAATAATAATTATAATAATGAAATAGATAAATTCGAGTTCCACTTTTTTAAGTGTAAAGTTTGTAACTTCTAAAAAATATTCTCGAATAAAGTTAACTGTACATAATTATTTCTCAATCATCAGCAGATAATAAACATAGGCGTACGAGTCAGGGGGGAAACTTCCCCCCAAATTCGGGCAAAACAGTGGGTAAAATTCAGTCAAAGCAAGAAGAAGAAAAAATGGACAAAGAAAGTTTAAAATTTCGGGCAAATCAACCCTTCTGCCCCCTTAACCAAAGAGTCCCCATACGCCCATGCTAATAAATGTCAAATATTCAAGTTTGTAAGACATGTTTCTTTATTGTCATGCATTTTAAATAGGCTTGGGTGTTTTTTAGGTATCTGAGAAGTCACCGGAATGTATTTCTGAATAAAAAATCCCGAAGGATTTTTACTTTACCAAAATACTACCAAATTTAGTTTTTAAAAGAACACCACGTTTCTTTCATCTCCAGCTAAAGTCTGTATAAAAATTATATTTCGAACTATTTTTTTTTCATAAAAAATCAAAATTTTTTGAGTGCCAGATTAAGACATTTCGCCGCCCAGAGCGGGGCAATATATCATGACAATCGAGGCTTATTTTCACTGGTCCGCAGTCACTGAGAAACTAAAGGGTTTCCGTTACGATCCTGCCCCGATTTCGAGTCAAATAATTGGTATAGTCATGACGCCGTCCTGCCGGCCAGCCAGCCGGTGAGGCTGTGCTGCCGTCTTGTCGGCCAGCCAGCCGGTGAGGCTGTGCTGTCGCCCTGCCGGTCATAGAGGCTGCGTTGCTGGCAGGCAGGTTACTGAGCTATGACTAATAGTGACGGCACGCCGGCCCACGTTATGTTTTGTTCATTGTTTTGAATTAGATGGAATAATTGTTTTAATTATTATTAATATTGTGTGTGTATAAAGTTCACGGTATGCCCTCTGCTAACAAGCAGTAACAAGGTTTTTCGATTTGTTTTTATAGGCCTATTCTTAAAAATGAAATTCACTGTAAAACCGAAAACCGTGTTTTTTCGCGACTGAAAGCCTATAACGACTGGCGAAAATTGTCAACATTTATGAACTAGACTCTTCGTATATTAGGCTACATATTTCATGCTTCAAATATGTGACGACAGTTGCAAAAAGGATGTTCAAGGTGATCGCAATAAACACGAGACTTTCCATCGGCCGGTACCTCGACGGACATCGTTGTCAAGCCATCGGCGGCGAAAGCGGGGGTGGGGGAGCGTGGGAAAGGGTGGCACTTTCCCTCACTTCAGAAAAGGTCCTGATTTGCCTCCACTTTTGAATCAAAATAATATTTACATGAATTATTGAGTATTTTTACCGGTGGAGTTATGATTCTCTAAAACTAAATAAAACATTTTCTAAAACTGGCCCAAGATTTCCTAAAATGTTCAATGATGTTCCCAACACTATTTCAAAATGATTTGAAATTTCTCCAAATTTGAGGTGGGTCTGGGGGACAGCAAGAAACGCCAACGTTCAGGGGCGGTCATTGAAATTTAGAACCACCCTTCAAAACGACACTTTAATTCTCCCCGCAAAAGGAAAATTTTTACAATTTTTATCAATTTAAAAATTTATCAATTTAAGTTGTAGGGATTTATTTATGAATAACATAATAAATATGACATGGGATCAAAAATATAATAAAATTGATGTTTATATTGATGAAAAAGGAGTTGCGAAACAAAATTGATACAATTGTATTAATAGTAAATGTAATACAAATGTTGAAGAAGGTTACATGAAAATAGAAAATAAAAGAGTGTAAGAGCGGGTACCAGTTAACGTTGGTAAATGAAACCTCAACAAGAATTAAATGAATGTTAATAGAAGAATGGTGATTGCGAGCTGGTATCGTACAGTGTCTATTACTGCAGATTGAGGGCGCACTTCAATGAAAACCCACGAGTGCTGAAGTGACATTGGGCTCCTAATTGCTGTGGTAAAGAAGCCAAAGGGTACTCTCTTGCATAACTGGCTGGTAATGAAAGGGTGATTGCCAGCTGGTATTGTGACGATGAACAGCGTATAGAGGGCGCGCGCGCAGTAACTATTGAAAACATTAAAAGGATGCTGTATTGACTGTGCGTACGTATTAAAATATACATAACCATAATGACATGATGTATGGCACACGCGCCGCGCGGTCAACAAACTATGACACGCCAAGCAATGGACAAGATGTACCGGCCGAAGCTCCACAACAACGGCTAAAAGTACAAAACAAAAACAAATGAAAAGATGAGCGACCAAAAGGGCAACAGTCTAAAAAAAAAAGACAATATGAAAATCACAACAGATAGGCAAAAACCTGAGTGGAATTAATGCGAACCGACGACGATGAAAAAAGAATACTGAAATGTAGAGACGAACTACAACAAGACGGAAGCAGAACAAGGGCAAAATGGTGGACTGCGGACCAATAAACACCAAAATAACGGGACATGAGGAAGCCGTGTATGTCAGCACATGGAGGGTGAAAAGGTAAGCGAAGGATAACAAGATGTAAGGGAAAAGGTTGACAACAAATTGAAACTAAAAACACTAGAGGTCATTACTAAGTTATTTTAAAGTACCTTAAAAGATACGGTAATTAAAATGAGCAGACGTTGAAGTGTATTGATATATGTATACGTGAAACAGTTTAATTAAGCCAAGTGATTAAACACAATTTAGGAATTAAAATTAAATTATCAAAAACTTAGAATATTACGTTAGACTGAGAATCATTAAATTCATTAAGACTAAAGTTAATAATAAGCACAAAAATTACTGTTTGAAAAAAAAAGAGTTATAAGAAAGTGACTAGGCCTACTAAAGATTTTATTAATTTATACACAGATGGAGTAGCGATGGACAAGTGTAATGTGACGGACGACATGTGTGATACATGAAAAGAATTGAGCTGTTGTGAACGTATGGAGAACAGTATACAAGAAAAATATAGCGGTAATAAAAGGATAAACGGTCACGTGTAAAATGCGAGGAGGAAAAATAAACAGTTAGGCCTAGTGATTAAAAAATTTATAAAAAATAGAATGATGATGGAAAACATGGAAAATTACATGTGGATCGTGATACAACAATTAATAAGGAAGTACAGGATGTGTCAAAATTGTGACAAGAGAAATAAGAAAAATAATACGAAAAACGACTAAGGAAATAATGCACGGATGGAAAAATATGTGATACTGGACAGATAAAGGAAACAATACATGGATGATGTAAACGTAAGTCTAATAATTTAAGGTTTGAAAGTTAGATTTGAAGGTTTGAAGTTTACTACTAGTGCAAAACAGTTGTTTAAGTTTGACATCATTAGATGAAACTATAAACATAGAGAAACGGTTCTTGATAAGATGTTTGTATTTGTTAAGAATCTTACGAGCATAAAAACTATTATTACTGGTTTCGTTAAACAAAATATTGGTTTAACATTACAATTTTTAGACAAAAAAGGTTTGCTGGAAAAAGTATGATGAAATTTAAGCTTAAATCTGTTGATAAGCCAAAATTAAGTTAGCAATTTGTGCAGAGTGATAGCTGCCCATTTGAACACCAATATTTTGTTTAAAAAGAAAATTACCTACTGAAAAATTACTATATTTACAAGTGAAATTATAAAATTTGAAAAAATAATTCAAAAATTCAAAAGGGTAATCACAGATTGAAGTAACTTTAAAAAGAGTAACATGGATGTCATACGGAGTAATATTAGTGTAAAGACATGAGGGAAGAAATGAGGGAAATTGCATTCATCGAAATAGTTAATGTCTAAAGTCTTAATTTGGTCGATAAGTTGGTTAGAACTATTAATAATATGCCAGGGGAAGTTAAATTCTGTAAATTTATCTTCAAACCTGCTTAAAAGAATATCTAAATAAAGTGTTTTAGAAATAGGGGAAGTAATCCAACTATGTGCAGTGATAATGGGACGACTGTTCCGGACCATAATGTCCGCAAGTACCATTATGTCCGCGAACCGATTTGGGCCCATTACGTCCGACCCATTACGTCCGCGGGCCCATTACGTCCGACCCATTACGTCCGCGGAACCATTACTTCCGCGGAACCATTACGTCCGTCCCATTACGTCCGCGGAACCATTACGTCCGACCCATTACGTCCGCGGAACCATTACGTCCGACCCATTACGTCCGCGGAACCATTATGTCCGACCCATTACGTCCGCGGAACCATTACGTCCGACCCATTACGTCCGCGGAACCATTATGTCCGACCCATTACGTCCGCGGTCCCATTATGTCCGACCCATTACGTCCGCGGAACCATTACGTCCGACCCATTACGTCCGCGGAACCATTACGTCCGACCCATTACGTCCACGGTTAATGCGTCTGACTGCTAATCAGAACACCCCCCCCCCCAAAGAAAGAACAAAAAAGAAAAAAGAAAAACACAACAAAACAAAACAGAAAACTATAAATGCCGACGCGTGGGTCTGAGGCAACGCGCGTGAACACCAGAAACTGGAGCTTTTTTGGCCTAATACATGTCAAATATTCAAGTTTGTAAGACATGTCTCTTTATTGCCATGCATCTTAAATATCGAGGCTTACTTTCACTGGTCCGCAGTCACTGAGAAACTAAAGGGTTTCCGTTACGATCCTGCAAGCCCCGATTTCGAGTCAAATTATTGATACAGTCATGACGCCGGCCAGCCGGCCAGCCAGCCGGTAAGACTGTGCTGTCGTCCTGCCGGCCAGCCAGCCGGTGAGGCTGTGCTTCCGTCCTGCCGGTCATTGAGGATGCGTTGCCGGCAGGCACGGTACTGAGCTATGACTAATAGTTATGGTGCGCGGGCAAATGAGATGGAATAATTGTTTTAATAATTATTATTTTTGTGTCTATAAAGTTGACATTATACCCTCTGATAACAAGCTGTAACAAGGTTTTTGATTTGTTTTTAAATTCTTAAAAAAGAAATAAACGGTAAAACCGAAAACCGAAAATTTCATTTTATAAGTTTAGCTCATAGCTCACAAATTACTACACAGAGTTTCCTGAATGCAAACACGGGCCCGGACCCGGACCCGGACCCCACGCAATGAGCTCGCTTCGCTCCCTGGCTCGCTGGCTTGGATTTGGCCCTCATTTTCAAAATCATTCCGCCGCCGTTGGACAGAATAGTATTAATTTGGCCCCTTGCCAGTACAGAATGTAAATAATGTTTAATTCCAGCAATGGAGGTTCTTGGAACACTAGTCTGGCTTGATGACTATGCCATAACACGATCAATTAAACTGGTGTGCGAAGTTGGATGCACATAGTCACCACTGGGTCAGCGATCTGTCGCTTTTCCACCTATAAATATTGTATCGCCCAGGTAAAAGTAATGGCAATGCTGATTCACTCTCAAGGATCCCGCGTGAAGAGGTAGCCAGGATACTAGACACGACAGAGCAGAAGATGGTAGATTAACGGGAAGTCCCGAAAACTGTGGAGGACCATGTGCAGGCCACTACTGCTTCGCCGCAGGAAGTATCTGTTATACAAAAGAAAAATTGGCAGGAGCTCAAATCCTGCCCTATCTGTAAAAAGAAATTCACAGGCGACTCGAGCGGGATTCGAACCCACAACCTCCTGCTTACTGTGCAGACGTCTTAACCTCTAGACCACCGAACTTTCCCGGTGACAATTGGCTGGCTAGAATCCTATATATCGCAGAACCTGCTGCTAAGGAGCCCATATTTACAAGCTCTGCTTCTGCTTACGCAGTATCAGTAGAGATTACATTAATTATACCAAGTTACATGATAATAGGTGAAAAACATGATGGAGTAATGGCGAGATGTTTGATTTTCTTCCACCCCTAATGCTAATATGAGTAGAGACACTTAAGTTAAGGCCTGGGCAAAGCCTGAGCTTGGTGGAGCTTCTCAAAGGCTTGACTATACCACGACTTTGACCCTCCTCCCTTAATAAACCAATAATTGAAAAATAAACAGTACAAATTATATTTTTGTAGGAACTTGCGATTTTGAGAGTGATACTTGTCTGTGGATGAACAAACAGGACGATGTGTTTGACTGGGTTCGTCTGAACAGCGACACCATGAGTGACTTTACAGGACCAAGTGCTGATCACACTTGTGGACTCACTGGTTCTTGTTCAGCAGGTAACTGGTCGGGGGAGGTGGGGAAGAGGGAATTAGTCAGAATGTTGCTGTTTACTACAGAATTGTTGCTGAGGACATGGCTACTGGGAAATAATGGTCCTTGCTTTATCCTGCAGTTGAAAAATTATATTCTTATTGAATAGAATCTTACTATGAGAACTTTGAATTCACTTTAAAAAAAACATTTTGATAAATACATAAAATTCGTGACGTACACTGAGGCAATTCCCGATCCGCGATACACATACACAGCACTTGCAGACAAACGGGGCCTTCACAGCCAGTTCGGTATGGCTGCTACCAGATGCAATTCCAACGATATTCCCGCTAAGTAAGAAGGCTGTGAAGGCTCCAACGAAGAAGAGAGCTGTTTTTTTTTAAGCGAGAAAGACTCGGGGTAAGTGGCCATTTAGTAATACTTCCATGCATAACCCAGTCCACTTCCGTGCAAAACGACATGTTCACACCATGCTCACCGTTTCAGTGTTCACGGCATGAAAACATGCCGTGATTTTCCGCATTAATAAAAACATCGTGTGTGATTTTATATCCTGGCAAGACGAACATAAAAACATCAAACCTTTCTCATTATATCTCATTTTTTTAATGATCAGAACTTTGACTCAACTGTTTCTGCTATTTCATAAAATAACACCGTAATGTTAGCATTGCCTTCGGTGTGTGTTCCAACCGCATGATGGGGGCTTGCGCTGCGTTTCACGGATAACTCCTCTCTTTCGGACATGTTTTTTGCGTGTTACTACTAGCTTTTAGTAGAGTAATTCTCCCGTGCTTCTGGCCTAAAATGCGTCTGTGTGTACATGACAACGCTAAGCGTGCATTGTACCGTGACGGGGACAACTCGACCCTCTATAATTATTAGACTGTTATCCAATCAAAGACTGGCACCAAACCATACCGCCTAGCTCCGCAAGTGTAAAGTTCTCTGCCTTTGTGTACGTCACGAACGTTTCGTTAAAACTTTTTGTCAATTTTTGATTCTTAGATAAACAATTAATAATCCACTCGACACAAAAAACATTTAAAATTGTTTTTAATTCATACCAATCAATATAACAGCACCAAAAAATAAAGTTAGGTAAATACACTCTACACAGGACCTTTAAGAAAAAATTATTCAATGAGCCAATGAAGGCAAACATAAACCTGGACACTTAAAAGAAACGATTGGCTAATGCGATATTAAGGTTATCACTGTACTGTATATGCAAACATCAGGATTTAAGATACTAACGTAAGGAACTTAAAACATTCTGGAATCTCGCGTTTTTTTCAAAAACAGGTTACTTCCTATACATCGAAACCAGCTCACCACGAGTAGCTGGGGACTACGCCCGTCTCGTGAGCAGGTACTTTGCCCCGACGACGGGCTCAGGAGTCTGCTTAACCTTTTGGTATCACATGTACGGAACCTCCATCGGCGAATTATTCGTCTTTAAGAGGGCTTTCAACGGAGGCGGTACAGCGTACGACAGTACTCTTTGGTACTTGAGTGGCGAGCAGAGCGCCAACTCGACGGACTGGAAGTACGGGCAGGTCGGACTGAGGAGTGCCGATCATTACCAGGTATTGGGCGCCGTTTGCTGAAATTGCTCATCACTTTGTACAAAATTGGAAATTACCTAATTACAAAATGACAGAATTGTTATTATCTGAAAGCTATCTTGATTTGAAAAAAGGTAAAGGAAGGGGCGGATCCATGGTCTCAAAAAAGAGGGGGCACAGAGCAAAAAATGGTTGTCCACAAAATTTACTTGCACTTGTGATAAAAACTTGCACTTGTGATAAAAAAGGAGTACATTCCTCCCCTGGAGGGCGGCGGCGGCGGCGGCGGCGGCGACGGCGACGACGACAACATTTATAAAGCGCCAAATTGCCAAAGGATACAAGGCGCTTTTACATTATTACCCCTGGTCATTGGGCCAATATCAATCCTTAAACTTTCTCAGTTCCCTGGGGAGTATACAGCCCCGAGCTACCGTAGTGCATCGGAAGCTTTTTCAACCACAATATCAACCTCTACCCTCACAGGTACCCATTTATACTCCTGGGTGAAGAGGAGCATCGTACAGTGAAATGCCTTGCTCAAGGACACAAGTACCATGGTCACAGCCAGGATTCGAACCCACATTCTGACGACTCGGCCATCAGAACACAAGTCTGATGTGCTAGTCTGCTCGGCCATGGCACTGAGATATCTGTTGAATATACTTTTATTTCAGAGAAGAGACATTTTTACATATTATTTACATATTATTTGCATATATGTTTGCATATTATATGAGTATTATTATTTATAAAGGCAACTACATGTACACTGAGGCCACCAACCAGTACCAGGGGGACTAAGCCAGATTATTAAAGGGACAGTATCGTCACGATCAACAGGGCATGAAATTGGAGTGCTAGTTTTAGATTAACTAAAACTGAAAATAATCACATGATAAGTCATACTACCATTGCTGCTGCATAAATGAGCCAGTATTTTTCAGTCACGATCTTAAACTAGGACACCAATTCCATGCCCTGTTGAAAGTCTGCGCTGATTGTGATGATGCTGTCCCTTTAACATCGCTGTTTGTTCCCTGAAAACTTTGCACCTTTTAAAGAGTTGCCAAAGTGATTTTTGGCTATTAGGAAGTCTATTCCACGAAGATTGAATTTTCAGTCAACAAATTGTGCATACTTTTTCATAATTTTCTCATGATTTACAAGATACATTGAGCAGAAACTCTCACAGGTTGGTCATTAAATGTTTATATTGAGTCCAACTGTTAGGCCCAAAATAAGTCTCTGGTTTCTGTGCGTGTCGCCTCCGACCCACGTGTTGGCATTTTTGTCCTATTGTTGGATGGATTGGAATTCTGTTGTGCTGTGTTTTAAACCACTTGTTTACATATGGTTATGAACGTTTGCCCAATTTGTGAGGTGTCTCTTTAACCACCACACTTTGTGTATGGGAAATTTGGTCTGGTTCCAATAAATGTATATAACATGTATCATGTATTTCACTGGTTGGCAAAAAAACGAAAAAAAGATGGACCCTAAAAAGCCCGTCACTGCACCGATTTTGAAGCCGACCCATGGTCAGAACCATGAGACATTTTTGTTGGCCTTGAATGCAGAAAGAAATCAATTTAGAGTTTGCTATGATCATTTGAATGTTATTTTCCTTGATTAGGTCATCTTTGAGGGGATTGTGGGGAAGTCGTTTACTGGAGATATCGCTATTGACGACATACAGTTCATTCCTGGAGTGTGCAACGGTAAATATACTACTCAAAACAATTTAGGGAACACCGGAATAATCTCAGTTAAAGCAAGATCATTTATTTCAGATAAACACAATGTTTCACAGAATTGATGAGTTAACAAAGAATTTAGACATGTGGTAGATTGAACACGGCCATTGTGGCAATATTGCTGGTACATGGCATCATTGCACATGGCCCAAACCTATTTGATGTTAAAAGTCCGGTGTTCCCTATGTATTGTTTTTTATTGAGACAGGATGGCAAGGATTACACTGGATTATGTTGCAAGTGTTCCGTTATATTTTATTACTGGTCTTATGCCTAAGCACTAAGCAGCCATGTTTTCATATCCCTGTACTTCTAAAAACAAGAGAGGGCGCTGTAGCATGTTAGTGACTGAACTTAAGTGTGCAATATCAACACATCTTCCTTTCTCAAAAGTTCATTTTAAATGAAGCTTCCCATTGCTTTGTAGAAATGTTCATGAGTAATATAATTATTAAATGCTAGTGAAGATCCAATCCATAGTTTAGTTGGTCTCTGTTCATTAAGAATAAACACATGCTGTCTGCAATACTGTTAGGAAAAAACTTGTCAAAACTTCAACTAATTTTAACTCTAAACTTTAACTAAACAAACAACGTTATGGCCAGTTTCAGTTCAGTCTATTAGCAGGTGAACGTTGGCATCTCACAGATCGAGTCTTGTGGGTGGCTTCACGACACGACCACTTCTTGTTGTCATTGGTGATTCTTTGTTGCCTTTGTTTGAGACTGACGGGCTGATCATAATTGCCATCATTGCTGTGTTTGCTCAGATCTCCTTGGACTGTAGTCTCGGTGGTTGGGATGTGATCCGCTGATGGCGTTTCAAACGGTATGTGACTGGATTCGTGTTGCTGTTGCTCTACTGGGGCATTTCTCAGCATTCGTCTGTTCCTACGGAGGGTACCCGTTTCTGTCTGAACCTGGTACGAGCGATTCGGCAGTGTGGCTGACACGACTCCACCTTGAGACCAAGTGTTGTTCTCTGTTTTCAGTAGTTTGACTGTGTCGCCTATCTGTAGCGGTGGTAGGTCACGTGATCCAGAATGTTTTTTTGTGCTGTATTTTTTGTTTGTTCTTCTGTTCCTTCTTGCTTCTTCTGAAGGCTTGAGTGTCAAGACGCTGAAAGTTCAACAAATTATCTGCCATGGGTAGATTTGATCTGATACGCCGGTTGTACAGCAATTCGGCTGGAGAGCGTCCACACTCCAATGGTGTACTACGATAAATCTGTAATGCCTTGTATATATCTTGGCCGCTGTGAGTCGTCTTCAGTATCATGTTCTTGACGATCTTCACTGCACATTCAACAAGTCCGTTGGACTGAGGATAGTGTGGACTGGATGTTGAATGAATGAAGTCCCAATCTGCTGAGAAGTGTTTAAACTCAGCACTTGCAGCATATTGTCAGTAAAAATACTTCACAAGGCGTTCCTTGTCGAGAAAACACTGACTTCATATTGTTTATGACAGTGCTGCTGGTTGTGCTATTCAGTGTGCAGATTTCGATGAATTGCGAAAAATAGTCCACGATGACAATGTAGTTCTTACCGTGAACTGTGAAGAGATCTGCTCCAATTTTTTCCCAGGCACGGTTGGGAGTTGGGTGTGGCTGAAGATTCTCTGCCATATGTTTTCTCTGATGTTAGGCATGAGTTGCAGTTCTTCACCATATTTGACACATCTTGGTTGATGTGTGGCCAGTACATTACCTCTCTGGCTCTTCTTTTGCACTTTTCAATGCCTAGGTGCCCTTCATGTATTTTGTTGAGCATGGTTGTGCGCAGTGATGCTGGAATGATGATCTTACTGCCTTTGAACAACATGCCTCCTGCTACAGACAGTTCATCACGTGCATTCCAGTAGTTTCTTATTTTTACTGGACACATGCTTTTGTTGTCAGGCCATCCTTCATGTATGACTTTGGTCAATGTCTGCAGTGTTTCATCGTGCAGTGTTTCCTTGATGATTTCTTCCTTTCTGTTGGAGGATACAGGCATTGATGTCAAGATGATATCGACATATGCTTTGATGTCGTCTTCTCTGGAACTGTCTGTCTCTGCGTGTGGGTCTACAGCTCTGGAGAGTGTGTCCGCTGTATACATGAATTTGCCTGGTGTGTAGGACACTTTCAGGTCATAGCGTTGGATTCTGATAAGCAACCGTTGGACTCGCAGGGGACAGTCACTCATCAGTGACTTTGTAAACAATGGTACGACTGGTTTATGATCGGTTTCCACTTCTACCTGCTGTCCATATATGTACTGATGAAAATGCTCACACGCATATGTAATAGCTAACAGTTCTTTTTCTATCTGGGCTTATCTTTCTTCGGCCTTCGTCATGGCTCTCGATGCGTACGCCACAGGTGCCACGCATCATCATACAGCTGTAGTAGGACTGCACCTATTCCATTTTTTGATGCGTCAGCTGACAGCTTGCTTGGCTTTGCTGGGTCATAGAATTTTAGGACTGGCTCGGTTGTCAATGTTACTTTTAGCTTTTGCCAGGCCTTTTCCTGTGCCTCTAGCCACATCCACTGGTTTCTCTTATCCAGTAGACTCCGTAGAGGGGCTGACTTAGATGACAGATCTGGGATGAACTTTCCCATGTAGTTGATCATCCCCATGAATCTCTGAATATCGTTGCGATTTTTTGGTCTTTCCATGTTGAGAATTGCAGTGACTTTCTTGGGATCTGGCTGGACTTCCAGGTTACTGATAACATCCCCAATGAAAGTCAGACTGTGTACTCCAAACTCACACTTTTCTCGGTTGAGTTTGAGATTGTTGCTTCGTGCGATCTCTAGTACTTGTCTGAGATGCTCATCATGCTCTTTTCGAGTTTATCCCCAGACGATGATGTCATCCATCATGGTATTGACTCCCGCAACTTCCATGAATAGGTCATGGATAATTTTGTGGTAGACCTCTGGTGCACTGCTGATGCCAAATGGAAGGCGGAGGAAGCGATACCTCCCAAATGGAGTGATGAATGTACATAGCTTGGAAGTGGCCTCATCCAACTGTATTTGCCAGAATCCACTTGATGCATCTAACTTGCTGAAGAATTTTGCTCCAGCAAAGTGTGCAGTTATTTCAGCACGAGGTGGCAGCTTGTAGTGTGCTCGTCTTATTGCCTTGTTTAGGTCACGTGGATCAAGGCACACTCGTAACTTGTGATGACTTCTAGTCGCTCCAGACGGTCTAACTCAACTTTGAGCTTGTCTTGCAGAGGAAATGGTACCTTTCTACATGCATGTTGTACCGGTGTAACATCACTATGGATTGCTATGTGATGTCGTCCCGGTAGGCATCCTAACCAGTTGAACACATCTGCAAAATCATCTATATCAGAGTTTTTTTTATTTACATTGAGGATCCTCTTTACTAGGTTTAACCTTTCACAACCTTTCAAACCCATCAGTGGCTGATGGTCTCCTGGTGTAACGAGGACTGATATGTAGTATGTCTGACCTTTGTGCTGCACCTTTACCATGCATCGACCTGTGATGGGTATGTCTACCCCTGAGTACCCTGTGGCTTTCACTTTAGCTGGGTGCATCTTTGGTCGAGGTTGCATCTGGCGGATCAGCCTTTTGGGGAGTAAATTAGCTTGCGCCCCTGTATCCAACTTGTAAGTAAGTGTTCATTTGTAACAAGTGAAAGTGTCCATTCATCATTGGTTGCGGTGCTGTTGATTGCATCCACAAAAAATTCCTCTGAGCCTTCAGGGAACTTGTTGATATTATGAACACGTTTCATGTTTCTTTTGGTGTTTCCCTTTGACATAGAGCTTGGTTTCTTGCAGCACTGAGCAAAATTGTTATCCTTTCCACATTTTAAACAAGTCTTTCCATGGGCAGGGCATGCGGCATACTCGTGTGTTTGCCCGCATCTCCCACACAACTTTTTTGGTAATCGTTGTGGCTTTCCTTGTTTTCTTTTTTGGTCTTTAGCTCTATGTGTACCGCTGTTTGAACCTTTTCCAGTTCTCTGCGAGATTACCACTCAATTTTAATGGTGGAGGTTGCGACAGATGGGGCAATTGTGCCACTAGTTTTCCAGCTTCAAAATACAAACTGTAGTCTTAGATCTTTGTCAGGTACTTACTCCTCATGTTAAAGGGGGACTGGCATCCTTTACTTAAGGCGTTTTGTAATAAAATATTATTTTTGAGACCCACCTGTGTCTATTTAATCATTGATTTCTGAGTACAAGTATTTTAAAACAATGTTTGAAGTGTTTGGGGGAGGCAACCCCGCCCATGGTGGAAGCTTCATTTGCATAAGATATGTAACGTAAGGTCGGGAAGATCCGATGTGTACATGATGTACATGTACATACATACACATTCACACACGTAGCGTCGATTTCATTTCTTCCGTGATTTTTGTTTCCGGAACTAATAAAATGCCGGGAAGATGTGTTGCTGCAGGATGCAGCAACACCACCAAAGACGCTGTTAGCCTTCATCTGTTCCCAATTAAGTGACCCAAAATATCGCCGTATTTGGACGAGCAAAGTTCGTCGGAAACAATGGGATGAACATGGTTTCAACAACCAACAATCATGACTATCGAATTTCTCTTCCCGACGTGACGTCACGAACAGCTCCTCCGTGCAGGGCGGAAACAACTAGTAAAAGTGGAGGGCATTAATTTTTTACAATGGTAAAATAACACTCTCAAAACAATAAAAACACAAAACAAAAATTTTATTGATCTTTTACTGATATAAAAGAATAAAACGCTCACATATTTAACTGTTTGATTTAAATCCACGACAGTCCCCCTTTAAGCTGATAATTACTTCACAAAAGGAGGGGTTTAGCCCGTTTCCCAACTATCAAGATCAGTTCTACAGTACAATGACAGTCACAGTTATTATGCCGTATTATCGATAATCTCTGAAGCACATTTACGGTAGATTTTCTACTTTACCTTGAAGAAATATCAGAGATGCCACTGCGTTGGCAAAAAAAACCCGGAAATTTAATTATCATTGTGACAAATAGCCGCGGAGCGAACGTCGCAAGCGTAACGTGTATCGACCGGGGTGCAGCTCATGAATTTTAGCCTTTCTAGGCCTTATGGAAGGCTCTCCTGTCAACTACTACACAGAATAAATGTTACATTTATTTTTAACCTTCGCCTCAATTGTCTTCAAACTGTCCGTTCTTTGCAGAACCTTGAATTTTTCCATCTTTGAATTGTCCCGAAGAGAATGGCCTCACTCTTCCTCCATGCTTTGACAGAATTTACGAAAACCAAGTTTCAATGCGTATCGCTTCAGCATACATGTACATGTGTTAGACAACTCGTCCTGCCTAGTCTCAGATGGCCATGTGACAAGGACTTGGTTGGTACCCGGCGAGTAATGTAGGAGTATTTGATATGAAGACTGCGATCGGAAACCACCGACGCATGAAATCATAGACTTGATTTCAAGGCTGTGTGTGATAACTTCGCTTACCACTACAGCATACATACGAAGACGAACCAGGTTCATCGTGCGCTCGTTACATACATACACGTAGTCGGCAGGCGTTCGCGGGATAAGCCTCGAAATCAAGGCTACTGAAATTACTGCTGCGCTGCTGTCGCACGTCGAGCTCTCGTGACGCGAAAAAAAAAAAAAAAAAATTCCGTTTCCTTTTTTTTCCTCCGCTCTTTTTATGAATGGACGGCCGGGAAAAAACGGATTTTGGGAAGATTTTAAAAAAAAACCGGAATTCCGGTTTAAACCGGAAAAGTGGCATCTCTGAAATATGCAGCAAAAATATTCTTGGCTGGAGTGCACTTGACTTCTGACACCATGGACTGTTTTTTGTATTGAGACAGGATGGCAAGGATTACACTTATGTTGCAAGTGTTCCGTTATATTTTATTACTGGTCCTATGCCTAAGCAGCCATGTTTTCTAAAAACAAGAGAGGGCGCTGTAGCACTGATGTTAGTGACTGAACTTAAGTGTGCAATATCAACACACCCTAAATTGTTTTGAGTAATATATATCACGATTAATTAATTCCCTAAAGAACATAATATAACAACAACATTGAAAAAACAGTTTGATGAAGTTAATTATCAAAGTCTTTTAATTTGTTGTTTAACTCCTTTGTCAACAGTCCAACCAAACGCTGCTGATCCATTGCAGTACGGTGTGAACACCACGTGCGACTTTGAGTCCTCCCTCTGTACATGGCAACAAGCGAGAGACGATGGTTTTGACTGGATACGTTACCAGAAACGCACGCCCTCTGTTGACACAGGACCGAGTGGGGACCACACAACTGGTTCAGGTTGGTATTTAGTATCGAAAATATATATATATATTATTCCATCAGTTTTAATGAAAAAAACTGTTTCTTATCTTTTCTAAAAACGTTCTTGAAAGAAGAGAAGTAGCCACTATTAAGGAAAGAAGGAAGTAATCTGTATTCAGAGATGCTACAGGCAGACCAAAAAAAATCCTGAAAGTAAACTTGTGCGAAGCGTAGCGAGCAAAGCGAGCGGAGCTCTCGCCCCTCACGGCGTGGGGTCCAGGGGCCCGCTTAAGGGCCTCTGGTGGGGTCCAGGGGCAACGCCCGTGGTGGGGGTCGAGGGGGCGAAGCCCCCCGAAGCTCCTGGGTTTCTAGGCTTAATAAACCCTTAGGAGGCCCGTCTAGAACATATATTTCACAGGATAAAACATACAAATTAAGACAGAAAATGCATGAGTTCAAGCTTTTGGAAGTTAATTTTACCATTGCTTACCTGTTGCATAGAAGTAAAAGTTCATTTTTTTAGTTTTTTGGGTGCTGTCTGCTGCTCTGCATGCCTCTTTCTATTTGCAGTCTGCCTTATTACCATTTTTTATTTTTTTATTTTTTTATTTTATTTTTTATTTTTATTTTATTTTATTTATTTATTTTTTTTTTATAATAATTTTTTTTCCGGAACTTTTCGGAGGTTTAAAAAAAACTGGAATTCCGGAAAAATCCGGAAATGTAGCATCTCTGTGTATTGTGTCTGTAAATTCTCCAAAATTAAACATCCAGGAGATTCACTGTTTGCAGTGACACTATGTAGAATTCTCATTCGAATAGTAAATAGTAATAGAAAAGACCCAGGCCTGCTACCCATTTTTCAGGATTTTTTACTTTTGTCACATCACACCCTTGTAAAACTCAAACACTGACCCTATCAATTTCTTCTCCATGCCTTTCTTATCTGTACATCCTCCAAAATTAAACATCGAGAAGGCTTTGTCCTGTAGACCAAACGGAGACCATGGCCCACTACCATGACTTTGACATTCCTCCCTTAAGACAAAATTGTTCAATGAGCCAATGCGGGCAAACATAAACCTGGACACTTAAAAGAAACGATTGGCTAATGCGATATTAAGGTTATCACTGTACTGTATATGCAAACATCAGGATTTAAGATACTAACGTAAGGAACTTAAAACATTCTGGAATCTCGCGTTTTTTTTCAAACACAGGTTACTTCCTATACATCGAAACCAGCTCACCCCGAGTAGCTGGGGACTACGCCCGTCTCGTGAGCAGTTACTTTGCCCCGACGACGGGAACAGGAGTCTGCTTAAGCTTTTGGTATCACATGTACGGCGTCCACATCGGCGAATTATTCGTCTTTAAGAGGGGTTTCAACGGAGGCGCTACGGAGTACGACAGTACTGTTTGGTACTTGAATGGCGAGCAGAGCGCCTACTCGACGGACTGGAAGTACGGGCAGGTCGGACTGAGGAGTGCCGATCATTACCAGGTATTGGGCGCCGTTTGCTGAAATTGCTCATCACTTTGTACAAAATTGGAAATTACCCAATTACAAAATGACAGAATTGTTATTATCTGAAAGCTATCTTGATTTGAAAAAGGTAATGGAAGGGGCGGATCCATGGTCTCAAAAAAGAGGGGGCACAGAGCAAAAAATGGTTGTCCACAAAATTTACTTGCGCTGTAATAATAATAATAATAATAATAATAATAATAATAATAATAATAATAATAATAATAATAATAATAATAATAATAATAATAATAATAATAATAATAATACTAATAATAATAATAATAATAATAATAATAATAATAATAATAATAATAATAATAATAATAATAATAATAATAATAATAATAATACATATACATATATACATAATAATAATACATACATAATAATAATAATAATAATAATAATAATAATAATAATAATAATAATAATAATAATAATAATAATAATGAGTTTTAAGCATCGACTTAAAATCTAGTTATACTATGACAAGATTTGAGTTTAATAGTTGGAAGATGATTCCAGAGTCTCGGAGCCGCGACAGAAAAAGACATATCATCCCAGTTCCGTTTTGAAGTTGGTTCCTTTAGGAGTGGCATGTTGCTGGAGCGCAAATTGCGTGATGGAGTGTAGACTTTAAGCAGGCAGTTCAGAAATATAAATTGGAGCAATGTTATTAAAAGATTTGTGAACAATTAGCATAAGTTTAAAAACAATTCTCTGTGAAACAGGAAACCAGTGCAGTTCTTTCAAGATTGCCGTGATATGGCATGACTTTCTGGACAAAGTCACAACACGAGCTGCTGCGTTTTGTATGTGCTGAAGACGAGATATTTGATTCTGCGGGAGACCGTAGAGGAGAGCATTCCCGTTATCGAGCCGTGATGTGACAAACGCATGTATAATTTGTTCAGCAGCACTTTTATTCAAGTATTTCCTTATTCGGCTAATATTTCTGATATGAAATGATGATATGCGAACAATGTTGGAGATATGAGGTTTTAAAGTCATTGTCGAGTCAAATATAACACCCAAATTACGTGCTTGTGATGAGGGGGTTATCTGCGAGTCACCAATTGTAATAAATGGAAGAGAAACTTTAGACAATTGCTGACGTGATCCAAATAGAACAAATTCTGTTTTTTCGTCGTTCAATTTCAGGAAGTTTTGTCTCATCCAACTTCGAATCTCTTGAATACATTTCTCCAGTGTTGTAATGCAGGAATCGGCAGGTTCTTGAGAAGATTTAAAAGTAATGTAAAGCTGCGTGTCATCAGCGTAGACATGGTAATTTAAATTATACTTCAAAATGATATCACAAACTGGAAACGTGTAAACAGTAAACCACTGTGGGCCGAGCATGGAGCCTTGGGGTACAGAATAGTCAAGAATAACAGGCTCGGAGATAGCGTTACCATTACAACCATGCTGGGGCCTATTTAAAAGGTAGGGCCTACACCAATCCAGGGCTGTGTCATGTATTCCAAGATGATATTGAAGGCGGGAGAGAAGGATTTTGTGATCAACCGTGTCAAAAGCGGCGCTTAAGTCTAATAAACAAAACTAATGCAGTGATTTTTCCATCATCCATGGCAGATAAATTGTCATTGTTGACGCGGAGAAGAGCAGTTTCCGTTCCATGAAATGGTTTATAGGCTGACTGAAATGTGTCCGACAGGTTATTAGCACATGGTCTGAGATCCGTGATGAAACAACTCGCTCGATTGTTTTTCCAAGGTACTTGAAAACTTCCTTGTCCAAATTGGGTTTCTTCAGGAGTGGTTTAACATGAGCAACCTTCTGGCTATCAGGGAAACAACCGGAAGAAAGAGATCTGTTTACAATAATTGCGATATACTTAGCAAACACATCAATATTTTGTTTTATTAGCGAAGTTGGTACTGGATCAAGTTCACATGATTTTGATGGCGATTTCATGATGAGTTTCTTGATCTCCGTAATACAAGTAGGCTCAAACATAGACAGTCTACATTGTGGATACTTGCGTGACGGTGTTTGTGATAGAATAGCAGGTACTGGGGGAAAAGAACGACGGATATTCTCAATTTCCGTGATAAAAAAAAGGAGTACATTCCTCCCCTGTGCCCTTTAAAAGTACCAATAATAACAATAATAATAATAATAATAACTGGATTTATAGAGCGCCAAATTGCCAAAGGATACAAGGCGCTTTTACATTATTACCCCTGGTCATTGGGCCAATATCAATCCTTAAACTTTTTCAGTTCCCTGGGGAGTATACAGCCCTGAGCTAACGTAGTGCAAAAAAATGGGTTGTGAGCAGGATGTATCGTTGGTGGCATCAAGCAGTTTGAATATTAATGAGATTTGGCGGATGAATAATAAACATGAATAGTTAGATAAAAAATAGATCCTTATTTAAACATAACAAGAATTATAAACAGAAAAAATAGTGGGGGAATTTTTTAGTCACGGTGTTCATCTTAAACTAGGACACCAATTCCATGCCCTGTTGAAAGTCTGCGCTGATTGTGATGATGCTGTCCCTTTAACATCGCTGTTTGTTCCCTGAAAACTTTGCACCTTTTAAAGAGTTGACAAAGTGATTTTTGGCTATTAGGAAGTCTATTCCACGAAGATTGAATTTTCAGTAAACAAATTGTGCATACTTTTCCATAATTTTCTCATGATTTACAAGATACATTGAGCAGAAACTCTCACAGGTTGGTCGTTAAATGTTTATCTTGAGTCCAACCATGGTCCAACTGTGTAGGGGTGGGGGTGTTATTTCACTTTTTTTGACTTTTTTATATTCTGCCCCCCTCAAAACATGTACAGGCCTATTAGAAACAAGACTAAATCATTAAAATAAAAATTTGATATTTTTAAGCCCCTGTACATGCCCCCTGAAAGTTTTGCTTGAAGGGCGCCCCCTGTTGTCAGTTTAACGTAAAGGTTCCCTGACTCCATATACACTGTAGAGACATACATAATGGTGGTCACCAGACTGTATGTGATTATTGATTATGTATCACACAGAATAATCAGCTGTTCATAGTTTGTTGACATGGTTGATGGGTTTTATTTAACTCAATTAAGACAATTATACATTTAGGTTAGTAAATGTACATACATCATAATCATCTAAAACTAAAGGATTGTTTGCTGGCAAAGTTGGGCAGTGACAGAAGTTATTTAATATCTGTGACCTTAGTTGGGTAAGTTTTTTTAAAATAATTATTAATATTAATTATTAATATTAATAATTAATAATATTATTCACCATGCACCCACAAGTACTATTACTGCAAGAAATTTCCATGGGAGTTAACTTTGGAACATTGTATTTGACATGCCTGGGACTTGTTATCATCTTAAACATGATATTAACCCACTTGTTACTGTCACTTGTGTCGGTGTCATACTCATAGATGATAGAAATATAGTTTGTACAATCACGATGGTATAATACTAGTATTACTATTAGGCCAAGAGAATGAAAGTCATAGATTTGCGTCCGGGAAATTTCGAAAACACATGAGGCTTTTTTTCATTATTCATTATTCATTATTTCCATTGATCATTAATAACAGCGCAATCACAAGATGTTTCTTCTAATTTGACGTATTCTTAATCACTTTATGTACATGCTTTCTACCTGCGAGAGAGAGAGAGGGAAGGGTGAAGGGTAAAAGGTACAGAGGTAAACAGCTAAATAAATTTATGATATGATCGATTAGGCCTATGGCTATTCCTGTGCACGTGCGTGTCGCCGTACGTATGGTCGCCTGTGTACGTACGTGCATCATTATACGTGCGGGCCGCACACACAGGCATAAGATACAAAGGCTCAACAGCGAACGTGTTGTGCATGTGAAGGCGGTACAGTTGCAGGTGCGGATCGGACGGAGTTTACCATACAGTTTTAGCGCGATGCGACCTTTTTTGTGAACGACGTACGCGGGACTAAGACTGTATTAAGAGAACATGTGCTAATGATTATAGCGCACATAGGCCTACTGGTGGAAATTTGGTAAAAACTTTGTTTTACTGATGTGGATGATTTGGAACTAAATTTGTTTGGTGGAAATACCTTTTTTGTGCAAATAATGAAAAATTTAGGCGGTAGCTTTCGGGACATGCGGGCGGTGGACGCAAATCTATGACTTTCATTCTCATGGCCTTATATCATCGTGATTAAATACAAAGTTGGTAGCTAGCAGTAACATAAGTAACAAATAAATTTAAGGTTTACAACTGTGTAACCCCTGAACCTTTGAAGTTGAAACCTAGCTTAAAATAAAATAGTGGGATATATGGGATTTATTATTTGAATGTTTTTAAGGGATGGTGTATGGTTGGTTAAAACAGTCAGTAGCCCTGATAGGACCCTATCTGCAGTACACTTACGATAAGGTCCTGACCATGAGTTCTTCCTGTTCGTATACCTGTAAAGTTTGCACTGAATTTTCTCCCTTTTTTACCTGTCTTCGTTGGCTGAACCGAGGAAATGCAGGCACTGTAACTTCTTAACTGCCTCTTGGAGAAACGATTTTGGCTGAAAGGTGTCTAAAAAAAGAGTATTTCCCAGACATTTCTCAGAGCAACGGCCAATCTGTGTACAAACTTTTCATGCCGTTCATGCTGAATAATGCGCATGAGCGATGACCTTGGGGTCAGAACATCGATTGCGCGGCGGAACATCAATTGCGCAAGGGCGACAGGACTTTACTTACAGTGCAGGCGATTTAATGAGCTGAGACGTGTTCTGCCGCGCAATTGATGTTCTGACCCCAAGGTCATCGCTCATGCGCATTATTCAGCATGAACGGCATGAAAAGTTTGTACACAGATTGGCCGTTGCTCTGAGAAATGTCTGGGAAATACTCTTTTTTTAGACACCTTTCAGCCAAAATCGTTTCTCCAAGAGGCAGTTAAGAAGTTACAGTGCCTGGTTAAAACAGCTGATATTTAAGAACATTTTTGAAAAATGTGTTACAATATTATCTTTTACTTTCTTTGAATAAATTGTGTAATAATACATTTGTTATTTCACACATAATTAATTATAAATATATTTCAAATTTTTACGGTAATAGCTACATCTACAAGAATGGCACAAGCAAGCCCAAAGATCTAAGTGTCAGTGCCGGTCCTACTAATTGCCGACCCCTGCCGACATCTACCGACAACTCTTATGCGCTCGAGATACGACATGGACTGTACCATTATACACGAGGGTGATGGTAACCAAGGAAAACAATAAGTCGGCAGGGGTCGGCAATTAGTAGGACACAATGAGATGTCGGTAGGTTTTTAAGAGTTGTCGGTAGATGTCGGCAGGGGTCGGCAATTAGTAGGACCCGTCAGTACTTGTGATCAGGACTCTTCCACCGAGCTACTTAAGCCCCTCCTCAGTGCACCAGCATTCCGCATTCTCCTAGAAGATGATCAAAGCAAAAATAACTCACTACTCATCTCTTGTGGAAGATAGCTCTGGTGATCAGAAAAAACTCTTTAACATTGTTGAAAAGCTGCTTCATAAACCCAAAGCTCCAGTGCTTCCATCTACACACTCCGATCAGGACCTCGCAAATGCTTTTTCAAACTTTTTGTCACAAAAATTGAGAATATCCGTCGTTCTTTTCCCTCAGTACCTGCCATTCTATCACAAACACCATCACGCAAGGATCCACAATGTAGACTGTCCATGTTTGAGCCTACTAGTGTTACGGAGATCAAGAAACTCATCATGAAATCGCCATCAAAATCATGTGAACTTGATCCAGTGCCAACCTCGCTAATAAAACAAAATATTGATGTGTTTGCTAAGTATATCACAATTATTGTAAACAGATCTCTTTCTTCCGGTTGTTTCCCTAATAGCCAGAAGGTTGCTCATGTTAAACCACTCCTAAAGAAACACAATTTGGACAAGGAAGTTTTCAAAATTACCGACCAGTAGCGAATTTAAAGTACCTTGGAAAAACAATCGAGCGAGTTGTTTCATCACGGATCTCTGACCATGTTCGTGCTAATAACCTGTCGGACACATTTCAGTCAGCCTACAAACCATTTCATGGAACGGAAACTGCTCTTCTTCGCGTCAACAATGACATTTTATCTGCCATGGATGAGGGGAAAATCACTGCATTAGTTTTGTTAGACTTAAGCGCCGCTTTTGACACTGTCGATCATAAAATCCTTCTCTCCCGCCTTCAATATCATCTTGGAATACGTGACACAGCCCTGGATTGGTGTAAGTCCTACCTTTTAAATAGGCCTCAGCATGTTTGTATTGGTAACGCTATCTCCGAGCCTGTTACTCTTGACTATTCTGTACCCCAAGGCTCTGTACTCGGCCCACAGTGGTTTACTGTTTATACCTTTCCAGTTCGTGATATCATTTTGAAGTATAATTTAAATTACCATGTGTACGCTGATGACACGCAGCTTTACATTACTTTTAAATCCTCTCAAGAACCTGCCGATTCCTGCATTACAACACTGGAGAAATGTATTCAAGAGATTCGAAGTTGGATGAGACAAAACTTCCTGAAATTGAACGATGAAAAAACAGAATTTGTTCTATTTGGTCACGTCAGCAATTGTCTAAAGTTACTCTTCCATTTATTACAATTGGTGACTCGCAGATAACCCCCTCATTACATGCACGTAATTTGGGTGTTATATTTGACTCGACAATGACTTTAAAACCACATATCTCCAACATTGTTCGCATATCATCATTTCATATCAGAAATATAAGCCGAATTAGGAAATACTTGAATAAAAGTGCTGCTGAACAAATTATACATGCATTTGTCACATCACGGCTCGATAACAGGAATGCTCTCCTTTACGGTCTTCCGCAGAATCAAATATCTCGTCTTCAGCACATACAAAACACAGCAGCTCGTGTTGTGACTTTGTCCAGAAAGTCATGCCATATCACGCCAATTTTGAAAGAACTGCACTGGCTTCCTGTTTCACAGAGAATTGTTTTTAAACTTATGCTAATTGTTCACAAATCTTTTAATAACATTGCTCCAATTTATATTTCTGAACTACTTAAAGTCTACACTCCATCACGCAATTTGCGCTCCAGCAACATGTCACTCCTCAAGGAACCAACTTCAAAACGGAATTGGGGTGATAGGTCGTTTTCTGTCGCAGCTCCGAGACTCTGGAATCATCTTCCAACTAAACTCAAATCTTGTCATAGTATAACCAGATTCAAGTCGATGCTTAAAACTCATCTTATGTCACAACTCTTCAAAGATGATGTATATTTGTAATTGCATTGTAGGTACATGTATCTCGGTACATAATTTGTTTTCCCGATGCTATCATTGTATATTGTTTGTATTAATGTTTTTTCTTTGTTTCCGCGCCTTGAGCGCCCAGCAGGGTGGATATGTGCGCGCTAAAAATCTTTATTATTATTATTATTAAAGCATACAAATCGAAATGTTGAGTTAACCAAAGGTTCTTCTCGGAACCCTTACTACTCAAAAGAGATTATTTCAATACATGTCATCGCAAATCTTACTATATCTAATGATGATATGCTTCATGCACATCTACTAGCAGAACTTGTTCAAGAGTATAGATCTACTGTATCATTTACAGAAATACATTTTGGCATTATACAATCAAAAATCCCTGCTAAGCCATGAAATATGTTGTTAATGTTAGTTAGATGTATATAAATAATTTTTTGTACTATTTTATAAATAGAGAATTGGCTGTTGCAAACTGCTTACCAACCTATAAGGACCCGTATTAAATGCAAAATAGTAGTTACTGATGGCCTTACATCTCAAACCTAGCGGGTTCTTTCTCTGAGAAAGAACTTTCTAGGTTCAAAACATAACTGAGGCCAATAACTACTATTTTACATTCATACTATTTTATTAATTAATTCTTTTCTAGAAGAATGTTAAAAGCAAATATAAATGTTATATTATTCAGGATAAAATAAGTTGGATACAATAATGAAATAAAATCTTCAGTTGCAATCCATATAAACCCACGGGAACACTGTTTTATTCATATAAATGTTACTTTTTAATCAGATTTTTTGTTTCATAAGGCAATTGAAAGGTTGTCATGGAATAGTATGCTAAAATTTCAACAGGTAAACATGAGAAAATACTTTAAATTAATTGCTGAAGTGATGTTCTCTTCATTGCTTCCTTATCACTGTGTTTTAAACAAAATAGACTGGTGCCCCAACAATGGTATACAGGTAATCTGCACAAAAAGTCAGGATGCCATGCCGTTTCATAAAAACAAATCTTCAGGGGGCATGTACAGGGGGGTTAACGGTCTCAAATTATTTTTTTAGTATTTTTTCCTTGTTTCATATATGTTGGTACATATTTTGAGGGGGGCATCTAAAAAATATTTGGGTTAACACCCCCCTACTGTTAGGCCCAAAAAAGTGTCTGGTTTCTGGTTTCTGTGCGTGTCGCCTCCAACCCACGTGTTGGCATTTTTGTCCAATTGTTGGATGGATTGGAATTCTGTTGTGCTGTGTTTTAAACCACTTGTTTACATAGGGTTATGAACGTTTGCCCAATTTGTGAGGCGTCTCTTTAACCACCACACTTTGTGTATGGGAAATTTGGTCTGGTTCCAATAAATATATATAACATGTATCATGTATTTCACTGGTTGGCAAAAAAAAAGAAAAAAAGATGAACCCCAAAAAGCGCGTCACCGGACTGATTTTGAAGCCGACCTATAACCAGAAATTGGAGACTTTTTTGTTGGCCTTAAATGCAGAAAGAAATCGATTTAGAGTTTGCTATGATCATTTGAATGTTATTTTCCTTGATTAGGTCATCTTTGAGGGGGTTGTGGGGAAGTCGTTTGCCGGAGATATCGCTA
Source organism: Zoroaster sp. YZ-2022 (assembly GCA_029582265.1). Lineage (NCBI taxonomy): Eukaryota > Metazoa > Echinodermata > Asteroidea > Forcipulatida > Zoroasteridae > Zoroaster > Zoroaster sp. YZ-2022. The sequence goes on from CM055817.1 coordinate 61,517,965, forward strand.
TTGACGACATACAGTTTATTCCTGGAGTGTGCAATGGTAAATATATCACGATTAATTAATTCCCTAAAGAACATAATATAACAACGAAATTGAAAAAAGATTTTGAAGTTAATTATCAAAGTCTTTTAATTTGTTGTTTAACTCCTTTGTCAACAGTCCAACCAACCGCTGCTGATCCATTGCAGTACGGTGTGAACACCACGTGCGACTTTGAGGTCTCCCTCTGTACATGGCAACAAGCGAGGGACGATGGTTTTGACTGGACACGTTACCAGGGAAACACGATTGACACAGGACCGAGTGGGGACCACACAACTGGTTCAGGTTGGTATTTAGTATTGAAAAAATATATAAATATATCTTTTCTAAAATTAAAATGTTCTTGAAAGAAGAGAAGTATAGCCACTATTAAGGAAAGAAGGAAGTAATCTGTATTGTATCTGTAAATTCTCCAAAATTAAACATCCAGGAGATTCACTGTTTGCAGTGACACTATGTAGAATTCTCATTCGAATAGTAAATAGTAATAGAAAAGACCCAGGCCTGCTACCCATTTTTCAGGATTTTTTACTTTTGTCACATCACACCCTTGTAAAACTCAAACACTGTAATGACCCTATCAATTTCTACTCCATGCCTTTCTTCTCTGTAAATACTCAAAAATTAAACATCGAGAAGGCTTTGTCCTGTAGACCAAACGGAGACCCTGGCCCACTACCATGACTTTGACATTCCTCCTTTAAGACAAAATTGTTCAATGAGCCAATGAGGGCAAACATAAACGTGGACACTTAAAAGAAACGATTGGCTAATGCGATATTGAGGTTATCACTGTACTGTATTATGCAAACATCAGGATTTAAGATACTAACGTAAGGAACTTAAAACATTCTGGAATCTTGCGTTTTTTTTTCAAACACAGGTTACTTCCTTTACATCGAAACCAGCTCACCCCGGGTAGCTGGGGACTACGCCCGTCTCGTGAGCAGTTACCGGTACTTTGCCCCGACGACGGGCTCAGGAGTCTGCTTAACCTTTTGGTATCACATGTACGGCACCGACATCGGCGAATTATTCGTCTTTAAGAGGGGTTTCAATGGAGGCACTACGGCGTACGACAGTACTCTTTGGTACTTGAGTGGCGAGCAGAGCACCAACTTGATGGACTGGAAGTACGGACAGGTCGGACTGAGGAGTGCCGATCATTACCAGGTATTGGGCGCCGTTTGCTGAAATTGCTCATCACTTTGTACAAAATTGGAAATTACCCAATTACAAAATGACAGAATTGTCATTATCTTAAAGCTATCTTGATTTGAAAAAGGTAAAGGAAGGGGCGGATCTATGGTCTCAAAAAAGAGGGGGCACAGAGCAAAAAAGGGTTGTCCAGAAAATTTACTTGCACTGTGATAAAAAAGGAGTACATTCCTCCCGTGTGCCCCTTAAAAGTACCAATAATAACAATAATAATAATGATAATAATAACTGGATTTATAGAGTGCCAAATTGCCAAAGGATACAAAGCGCTTTTACATTATTACCCCTGGTCATTGGGCCAATATCAATCCTTAAACTTTCTCAGTTCCCTGGGGAGTATACAGCCCCGAGCTACCGTTAGTGCATCGGAAGCTTTTTCAACCACAATATCAACCTCTACCCTCACAGGTACCCATTTATACTCCTGGGTGAAGAGGAGCACTGTACAGTGAAATGCCTTGCTCAAGGACACAAGTACCATGGTCGCAGCCAAGATTCGAACCCACATTCTGACGACTCGGCCATCAGAACACAAGTCTGATGTGCTAGTCCGCTCGGCCATGGCACTGAGATATCTGTTGGATATACTTTTATTTCAGAGAAGAGACATTTTTACATATTATTTACATATTATTTGCATATATGTTTGCATATTATATGAATATTATTAAGGCAACTAGATGTACACTGAGACCATCAACCAGTACCAGGGGGACTAAGCCAGATTATTAAAGGGACAGTATCGTCACAATCAACAGGGCATGGAATTGGAGTGCTAGTTTTAGATTAACTAAAACTGAAAATAATCACATGATAAGGTCATACTACCATTGCTGCTGCATAAGGTAGCCAGTATTTTTCAGTCACGGTATTCATCTTAAACTAGGACACCAATTCCATGCCCTGTTGAAAGTCTGCGCTGATTGTGATGATGCTGTCCCTTTAACATCGCTGTTTGTTCCCTGAAAACTTTGCACCTTTTAAAGAGTTGACAAAGTGATTTTTGGCTATTAGGAAGTCTATTCCACGAAGATTGAATTTTCAGTCAACAAATTGTGCCTACTTTTTCATAATTTTCTCATGATTTACAAGATACATTGAGCAGAAACTCTCACAGGTTGGTCATTAAATGTTTATATTGAGTCCAACTGTTAGGCCCAAAATAAGTCTCTGGTTTCTGTGCGTGTCGCCTCCGACCCACGTGTTGGCATTTTTGTCCAATTGTTGGATGGATTGGAATTCTGTTGTGCTGTGTTTTAAACCACTTGTTTACATAGGGTTATGAACGTTTGCCCAATTTGTGAGGCGTCTCTTTAACCACCATACTTTGTGTATGGGATATTTGATCTGGTTCCAATAAATGTATATAACATGTATCATGTATTTCACTGGTTGGCAAAAAGAAAAGAAAAAAGATGAACCCCAAAAAGCGCGTCACCGGCACCGATTTTGAAGCCGACCTATAACCAGAAATTGGAGACTTTTTTGTTGGCCTTGAATGCAGAAAAAAATCGATTGAGAGTTTGCTATGATCATTTGAATGTTATTTTCCTTGATTAGGTCATCTTTGAGGGGGTTGTGGGGAAGTCGTTTGCCGGAGATATCGCTATTGACGACATACAGTTTATTCCTGGAGTGTGCAACGGTAAATATATCACGATTAATTAATTCCCTAAAGAACATAATATAACAACGAAATTGAAAAAAACCCAGTTTGATGAAGTTAATTATCAAAGTCTTTTAATTTGTTATTTAACTCCTTTGTCAATAGTCCAACCATCCGCTGCTGATCCATTGCAGTACGATGTCAACCCCACGTGCAACTTTGAGGTGTCCCTCTGTACATGGCAACAAGCGAGGGACGATGGTTTGGACTGGACACGTTACCAGGGAAGCACGACCTCTGTTGACACAGGACCGAGTGGGGACCACACAACTGGTTCAGGTTGGTATTTAGTATCGAAAAAATATATATATTCCATCAGTTTTAATGAAAAAAACTCTTTCTTATCTTTTCAAAAAAATGTTCTTGAAAGAAGAGAAGTAGCCACTATTAAGGAAAGAAGGAAGTAATCTGTATTGTGTCCGTAAATTCTCAAAAATTAAACATCCAGGAGATTCACTGTTTGCAGTGACACCATGTAGAATTCTCATTCGAATAGTAAATAGTAATAGAAAAGACCCAGGCCTGCTACCCATTTTTCAGGATTTTTTACTTTTGTCACATCACACCCATGTAAAGCTCAAACCCTGACCCTATCAATTTCTTCTCCATGCCTTTCTTCTCTGTAAATCCTCCAAAATTAAACATCGAGAAGGCTTTGTCCTGTAGACCAAACGGAGACCCTGGCCCGCTACCATGACTTTGACACTCCTCCCTTAAGACAACATTATTCAATGAGCCAATGAGGGCAAACATAAACCTGGACACTTAAAAGAAACAATTGGCTAATGCGATATTAAGGTTATCACTGTACTGTATATGGAAATATCAAGATTTAAGATACTAACGTAAGGAAATTAAAACATTCTGGAATCTCGCGTTTTTTTTCAAACACAGGTTACTTCCTATACATCAAAACCAGCTCACCCCGAGTAGCTGGGGACTACGCCCGTCTCATGAGCAGTTACTTGGCCCCGACGACGGGAACAGGAGTCTGCTTAACCTTTTGGTTTCACATGTCCGGAACCTCCATCGGTGAATTATTCGTCTTTAAGAGGGGTTTCAATGGAGGCACTACGGCGTACGACAGTACTGTTTGGTACTTGAGTGGCGAGCAGAGCGCCAACTCGACGGACTGGAAGTACGGGCAGGTCGGACTGAGGAGTGCCGATCATTACCAGGTATTGGGCGCCGTTTGCTGAAATTGCTCATCACTTTGTACAAAATTGGAAATTACCCAATTACAAAATGACAGAATTGTTATTATCTGAAAGCTATCTTGATTTGAAAAAAGGTAAAGGAAGGGGCGGATCCATGGTCTCAAAAAAGATGGGGCACAGAGCAAAAAAGCGTTGTCCACAAAATTTACTTGCACTGTGATAAAAATGGAGTACATTCCTCCCCTGTGCCCCTTAATTACCAATAATAACAATAATAATAATGATAATAATATTTGGATTTATAGAGCGCCAAAGGATACAAGGCACTTTTACATTATTACCCCTGGTCATTGGGCCAATATCAATCCTTAAACTTTCTCAGTTCCCTGGGGAGTATACAGCATTGAGCTAACGTAGTGCATCGGAAGCTTTTTCAACCACAATATCAACCTCTACTCTCACAGGTACCCATTTATACTCCTGGGTGTAGAGGGGCATCGTACAATGAAATGCCTTGCTCAAGGACACAAGTACCATGGTCACAGCTAGGATTCGAACCCACATTCTTACGACTCGGCCATCAGAACACAAGTGTGATGTGCTAGTCCGCTCGGCCATGGCACTGAGATATCTGTTGGATATACTTTTATTTCAGAGAAGAGACTTTTTTACATATTATTTGCATATTATTTGAGTATTATTAAGGCAACTACATGTACACTGAGGCCATCAACCAGTACCAGGGGGACTAAGCCAGATTATTATAGGGACAATATCATCACGATCAACAGGGCATGGAATTGGAGTGCTAGTTTTAGATTAACTAAAACTGAAAATAATCACATGATAAGGTCATACTACCATTGCTGCTGCATAATTGAGCCAGTATTTTTCAGTCACGGTGTTCATCTTAAACTAGGACACCAATTCCATGCCCTGTTGAAAGTCTGCGCTGATTGTGATGATGCTGTCCCTTTAACATCGCTGTTTGTTCCCTGAAACTCTGCACCTTTTAAAGAGTTGCCAAAGTGATTTTTGGCTATTAGGAAGTCTATTCCACGAAGATTGAATTTTCAGTAAACAAATTGTGCATACTTTTTCATAATTTTCTCATGATTTACAAGATACATTTAGCAGAAACTCTCACAGGTTGGTCATTAAATGTTTATATTGAGTCCGACTGTTAGGCCCAAAAAAGTGTCTGGTTTCTGTGCGTGTCGCCTGCGACCCACGTGTTGGCATTTTTGTCCAATTGTTGGATCTATTGGAATTCTGTTGTGCTGTGTTTTAAACCACTTGTTTACATAGGGTTATGAATGTTTGCCCAATTTGTGAGGCATCTCTTTAACCACCATACTTTGTGTATGGGAAATTTGGTCTGGTTCCAATAAATGTATATAACATGTATCATGTATTTCACTGGTTGCCAAAAAAACCCAAAAAAACCCCCGATGAATCCCAAAAAGCACGTCACCGTACCGATTTTGAAGCCGACCTATAACCAGAAATTGGAGACTTTTTTGTTGGCCTTGATCATTTTTGATCTGATCATTTTGCTATGATCATTTGAATGTTATTTTCCTTGATTAGGTCATCTTTGAGGGGGTTGTGGGGAAGTCGTTTGCCGGAGATATCGCTATTGACGACATACAGTTTATTCCTGGAGTGTGCAACGGTAAATATATCACGATTAATTAATTCCCTAAAGAACATAATATAACAACGAAATTGAAAAAAAAGTTTGAAGTTAATTATCAAAGTCTTTTAATTTGTTGTTTAACTCCTTTGTCAACAGTCCAACCATCCGCTGCTGATCCATTGCAGTACGGTGTCAACACCACGTGCGACTTTGAGGTCTCCCTCTGTACATGGCAACAAGCGAGGGACGATGGTTTTGACTGGACACGTTACCAGGGAAACACGACCTCTGTTGACACAGGACTGAGTAGGGACCACACAACTGGTTCAGGTTGGTATTTAGTATCGAAAAAATATATATATTCCATCAGTTTTAATGAAAAAAAACTCTTTCTTATCTTTTCTAAAAATGTTCTTGAAAGAAGAGAAGTAGCCACTATTAAGGAAAGAAGGAAGTAATCTATATTGTGTCTGTAAATTCTCCAAAATTAAACATTCAGGAGATTCAATGTTTGCAGTGACACTATGTAGAATTCTCATTCGAATAGTAAATAGTATTTAAATAGAAAAGACCCAGGCCTGCTACCCATTTTTCTGGATTTTTTACTTTTGTCTCATCATAAACACTCCTGTAAAACTCAAACACTGACACTATCAATTTCTTCTCCATGCCTTTCTTCTCTGTAAATCCTCCAAAATTAAACATCCTGAAGCCTTTGTCCTGTAGACCAAACGGAGACCCTGGCCCGCTAGCGTATTTTTGTTTTACACCGCAGCGACGGGTTTTGTACGCATTTCGCCGTTGTGTCAAGACTATGAACCCATTCAGCACGCATGCGCGCGAAGGGAATTTCGACACGCAAAAAAAACCTACCATCAACGGAGAGGGAATGGCTCCATGAGTTCCACTGCAGAGCGCCATGGTCGACTGCAGCTTGGAGTTTTCTATCGTCGCGCGTCTAGGGTTTCGTAGTCTCTCTCTCTCAAGACCGGAATTGGCACTTTTACTGCACAAAACCCGTCGCTGCGGTGTAAAAAAAATATACGCTTCCCGCTACCCCAATTTTCAGGAATTGTTTTACTTTTGTCAAATGACTTTGACACTCCTCCCTTGAGACAAAATTATTCAATGAGCCAATGAGGGCAAACATAAACCTGGACACGATTGGCTAATGCGATATTAAGGTTATCACTGTACTGTATATGCAACATCAAGATTTAAGATACTAACGTAAGGAACTTAAAACATTCTGGAATCTCGCGTTTTTTTTTCAAACACAGGTTACTTCCTATACATCGAAAGCAGCCCAGTCCGAGTAGCTGGGGACTACGCCCGTCTCGTGAGCAGTTACCGGTACTTTGCCCCGACGACGGGCTCAGGAGTCTGCTTAACCTTTTGGTATCACATGTACGGCACCGACATCGGCGAATTATTCGTCTTTAAGAGGGGTTTCAACGGAGGCGCTACGGCATATGACAGTACTCTTTGGTACTTGAGTGGCGAGCAGAGCGCCAACTCGACGGACTGGAAGTACGGGCAGGTCGGACTGAGGAGTGCCGATCGTTACCAGGTATTGGGCGCCGTTTGCTGAAATTGCTCATCACTTTGTACAAAATTGGAAATTACCCAATTACAAAATTACAGAATTGTTATTATCTGAAAGCTATCTTGATTTGAAAAAAGGTAAAGGAAGGGGCGGATCCATGGTCTCAAAAAAGATGGGGCACAGAGCAAAAAAGGGTTGTCCACAAAATTTACTTGCACTGTGATAAAAAAAGGAGTACATTCCTCCCCTGTGCCCCTTAAAAGTACCAATAATAACAATAATAACGAGAGCTAATGTGCTTCACGAAGCACGAATATCAGCCGCTTAGCATTTTTTACGAACTCCCTTCAGGTAAGCAGCTGACCGAGTTTTTTAAAATGTATAATGACCAAGCTATTATTTAAAAATAGCATGGGATGTGGGAGTAGAAGCATTTTGTAAATATTGATTAAATGACCACTACTGACCACTAGATGACCATCGGCCAAACTTTATGAAAATCCCCAGATAGATGAAATACATTTAAAATGAAAAAACGACAGTTTATATTTATTTACAAAATGACCACTGCTGTCCAATAGGTGACCACTGGCCAAAATCTGTGTTATTCGAGCCAATGAAGCATTGGACCAAGTTAGGCTGCAATCGGCTAAAGAGTGTGGGAGAAGAAACATTTTGTAAATATTGATTAAATGACCACTACTGACCACTAGATGACCATCGGCCAAACTTTATGAAAATCCCCAGATAGATGAAATACATTTGTAAAAACGACATTTTAATTTTTTTTCATAAAATGACCACTGGCCGAAATCTGTGTACATCCCAAATGGGTCTCGAGTCAATGAAGCATTGGACCAAGTTAGGCAGTAATCGGCTAAAGAATGTGGGAGAAGAAGCATTTTGTAAAATATTCATGAAATGACCATTACTAACCACCAAATGACAATTGGCAAAATTTTATGACAATCTCTAGATAGGGCAGCTGTCTAGCTTTAATTTGACCAAGTTTGTTTAAAATCGGCCGATTAGTTTAGGAGTTATGGCCATTTTTATTTTGGTCATGTGACCGTTTGACCGAAGAAAGAAAGAAAGAATTTTTAGATTACAATATATCAGCCTGCTTCGCAGGGCTGATATAACTAGAGCTAATGTGCTTCACGAAGCACGAATATCAGCCGCTTAGCATTTTTTATGAACTCCCTTTTGGTAAGCAGCTGACCGAGTTTTTTTAAAATGTATAATGACCAAGCTATCATTTAAAAATAGCATGGGATGTGGGAATAGAAGCATTTTGTAAATATTGATTAAATGACCATCGGCCAAACTTTATAAAAATCCCCAGATAGATGAAATACATTTAAAATGTAAAAACAACATTTTTATATTTTTTTTTACAAAATGACCACTGGCAAAAATCTGTGTATTCGAGGCAATGAAGCATTGGACCAAGTTATGCTGCAATCGGCTAAAGAATGTGGGAGAAGAAGCATTTTGTAAATATTGATTAGATGACCATCGGCCAAACTTTATGAAAATCCCCAGATAGAAGAAATACATTTAAAATGTGAAAACGACATTTTAATTTTTTTTCATAAAATGACCACTGCTGACTGATAGGTGACCACTGGCCGAAATCTGTGTACACCCCAAATGGGGCTCGAGTCAATGAAGCATTGGACCAAGTTAGGCTGCAATCGGCTAAAGAATGTGGGAGAAGAAGCATTTTGTAAATATTCATGAAATGACCACCGCTGACGAATAGGTGACCACTGGCCGAAATCTGTGTACACCCCAAATGGGGCTCGAGTCAATGAAGCATTGGACCAAGTTAGGCTGCAATCGGCTAAAGAATATGGGAGAAGCATTTTGTAAATATTCATGAAATGACCACTACTGACCACCAGATGACATTGGCCATTAATATCAGCCCTATAAACTAAATTTATAAATGTGAATACGACATTTGTTTTATCTTTTTCATAAAATGACCATTGCTGACTGATAGGCAACCTCACCCGAAACTGGGCTTGAGCCAATGAAGCATTGGACCAAGATAGGTTGTAATCGGCCAAAGGAGCATTTTGTAAATATCCTTTAATGAACACTACTGACCAGTAGATGACCTTTGGCCTAATTTTATAAACATCCCTAGATAAATGAAATACATTTAAAATGAAAAACAACATTTTTTACTTAAATAAATTAAGGAGACAGAACCAAAATACTGTACTTTTTGTTTGTTTTATTTGAATAGTCAAATATATCAAAACACACTCATAAAAAGAAGTCTTTGTGATCTAATGTAAATCCAGAAAGTATAAAGCCAACATGAAGTAAAGGTATGGAAGTAGAATATAAGAAACTGTAAACATAATTCATAGAATGGATTTATTGAAATATGTGAATATGTTAGACAAAAAGCTGAATTGTTCCAAAATGAGGTAGAAAGTAGAATTAACTACTACTACAGGTATTTGGATAGACTCTGTACTTCAACATTTTCAGAGCAGTCAAAGTGATCTGGCATCAGTATGAGTGAAAGTGAAACATGTACAGTTAAAATAAGCTCAAATAAATTAATTAAGGAGACAGAACCAAAATACTGTACTTTTTGTTTGTTTTATTTGAATAGTCAAATATATCAAAACACACTCATAAAAAGAAGTCTTTGTGATCTAATGTAAATCCAGAAAGTATAAAGCCAACATGAAGTAAAGGTATGGAAGTAGAATATAAGAAACTGTAAACATAATTCATAGAATGGATTTATTGAAATATGTGAATATGTTAGACAAAAAGCTGAATTGTTCCAAAATGAGGTAGAAAGTAGAATTAACTACTACTACAGGTATTTGGATAGACTCTGTACTTCAACATTTTCAGAGCAGTCAAAGTGATCTGGCATCAGTATGAGTGAAAGTGAAACATGTACAGTTAAAATAAGCTCAAATAAGACCAAATTAAATATTGAACTGTGTACATCAAAATCTGGGACCATTCACAGTGTACTGGCATAGAATGAATTAAACTGGTGAGTAAGATTGGCTATAGCCAATTAGACGAATATTTGTTCAGATAAAGAACGTGCATATGAACAAAAAAGCATGAAACAAAATTTAAGAAAAGTTAAAGTAAATAACTAAAATATATCTGGTTTTATGTTGTAGTGCACCTGAATACAATTCAAAATAAATTCAATCCAAAATGAAAACAATGTTAATAAGTAATGTTGGTTATATTACACTTGATAACAAAATACAAAAAAGTAGAAAAACTGTTTTTGAAGCACATATGCATACAAAAAGTGTGCATATGGCAGACGATAGCTGCAATCTGTTATATCTAGTTTTTTTTTTCACTAGTAAATAAATAGATTCACCGTAGTTCTTGTTAACTGTCAAACTCGTGTTATGGGGGCCGCCATATTAGTCCTTTTTTGTTTACTAATGGAAACACACAACTTGTAGTTCGTGCTATACTTATTAACATGTAGTTCAATCAACACAACATCTCCCCTTTCTAAAAGGAAACAAAACTTGTTAATATAATATAAGTGAAATAAACAGGACTGAGAATGAGTGTTTTGGTAAGCTGCTGAAAAAACATCTGTGTCCATTTGAATGTGTCGTGGCCGAGCGGTCTAGCGCACCGAACTCAAGTTCTGGTGTTGCCAGCAGCAGTGTGTGGGTTCGAGCCCCGGTCGTGACACTTGTGTCCTTGAGCAAGGTACTTAACCATAATTGCTTCGTCCTTCGGATGGGACGTAAAGCCGTAGGTCCCGTGTGTTGTGTAATGAACGTAAAAAAAAGTTTAAAAAAAAGAATGCGCCTTGAGCACCACTTAGTTGGTGGATACGTGCGCTATATAAGTCCACATATTATTATTATTATTATTAATAATGTTCAATGCCATCTTGATGTTCAAGTCCACAAAGTGTTTTTGCTGTCTGTTTTCCAAATTAGCTTTTAGAGTTTAATATTATGATCAATGCAAGCTTCTAGAGTTCTCCAATTAAATCAGCATAAGGAACATGCAACATTATATGATTTGGAATAGGCAATTAAGTTCAATGTTTAGAGTTCAGTTCTCAGTACATCACATAGTCCTGGTGCCATATGGGTTTGTTCACCATGCGATGAGGTCTGGTCACTTGTGGTTGTGGATCTCACTGGTTGAACTCACTCAGGAATTGCGGTCCATTGTCCGTCACTCCCACCTCGGGGATGCCGTAACGAGCAAATGTGGCCTTCATGTAGTTGATGATAGACAAAGATGTTGTCTTGTGGAGGTGATGGACTTCGATCCTTTTGGAGTAGTAATCAACCAAAACAATATACTGCTTTCCCTTCACGTCAGCCAAGTCACAGGCTATTCGTTGCCATGGCTGTTTCCCTTCACGTCAGCCACGTCACAGGCTATTCGTTGCCATGGCCTCTCTGGCAGTGGTGTAGAGATCAGTGGCTCTGCTCGTTGGGTTGGCTGCTTCAGCTGGCAATGCCCACACTTAGAGATGTACTGGGCAATATCGGTACCAATGCCTGGCCACCATATTGCTTGGCCAGCCCGCATTCTGCATTTGGAGATACCCTGGCGCCCCTCGTGTATCTTCTGAAGCATCTCTGGTCTTACCTTCTCTGGAATGATGATTCGATCACCATAGGTGAGGACACCATTGATCATACTGATTTGATATAGGTGATCCCAGTAGCATTTCACCCCTGCAGATTCCACATCTGTTGTGTACTTGGGCCATTCCTTGGTGACGTATGATGTAACAACTATCAAGTTACCATCTACAGTTGTCTCGCGCTTTATCTCCTCTAGTTTTCCGTCAGAGATTGGCCAATGCTTCTGAATCATGTTGACATGAGCCTCTACTGCATCTGCGAGGTTGTCAAAATTATCGCTGTTGACTTCAAAGGAGCTCGTGACAGGGTGTCGGCAACAACAAGGAGTTTCCCAGGTGTGTACACAGCAGTGCAGTTGTACTTCATCACTCGCATGAGAAGACGTTGACACCGGAGGGGAACATCGCAGAGATCCTTGTTGTTGATGAGTGGGACAAGAGGTTTGTGGTCTGTCTCGATGTTGATACGCAGGCCTCTGAAGTACACATAAAACCGTTCAGAGGACCACACTGAGGCTAATAGTTCCTTTTCAATTTGCGCGTACCTCTGTTCTGTAAATTAGTGTGGCGCCCTCACTTAGGGCTGACACAGACACATCAGTGCTCTTCATTTTAAACCATTTTATGTTGGATTTACTAACTTTTGTGCAACTTGTTTTATAATATCATCTTCAAGATTTATCTGCCAGGAAACTGCTGGGATATATAATTCTTCAGGATTTTGTGTGTTTGTGATGTATTTTGTGATAATATTTCTGAAACTTCAACTTGGATTTCTACATACTGTACTATGTTGCTGTTAACTGTTTATCTTGGGTGGAATTAATCTTATTATGCTAATCACCATAGGATGCTAGCAGAGAACTTCCTGTACACAAAGGAATCATCATGCAGGGCTACTGCCAGACAACTACTGCTGCTTTTACTGTGCTCTCAAGCATGTTATATTGTTTGTGAGGTACCAAGTACACAGTGGAAATTATCTTCTGTAGGCCCTTACAAATACGGCCATTTTCTTCAAACAAGAATTGGATATTATAGCAACTCTTGTGCTACCTTCCAATATCGCTTACTCATTGCATGCTGGTGATATTCATACAAACCCTGGTCCTGAGTACACTTTGAACTCAACACATATCCTCAACTACTAACAATCATACAGCTACTCATCAAAGTTGTTCAAACTTGGTTTCCTCAAGAAGTCAGCTCCTTGAACTTAATGGAAAATACAAACTTTCCCCTTCTACTTGGTCAATCATTAGTGATCTTGGCATAAAATATAGACCAAGGGGCCGCAAAGCTGGAATGAAAAAACACGGACAAAAGAAAAATCAACCTACTGATAGATCCAAACCTATATTAAACCAAGTTGGAAGTCATAACTCCAACTTGAATACTAAGCCTACTGAAAGTACAGACCAAACCACTGCTCACCATGGATATATCCAGCAACAAGTTAAATTTTGCCTGCTCAATACACAGTCTGTGCGGAATAAAACTGTCGAACTTCTTGATCTTGTTCTTGAGAATAATTTTGATGCAGTTGCGATATGTGAATCATGGCTCCGCCCTGACGACCTGACTGTTATTGGTGATATTACTCCTAGTGGATACGTTTTTCATCATGTACCCCGCCTTAATAGAAAAGGTGATGGTGTAGCATTTCTGTCAAAGTCTGGACTGCCAGTTAAAGTTACCAACCAAAGGAAATTTCAGTCATTTGAATCTCTTGAACTTGAGTTATCATCCTCTTCAACTTCAATCTCTCTCATCATTGTATACAAACCACCAAAAACTGCATATATACATTTAGTCAATTTCTGTGTGAATTTAACGACCTTGTTGACTCATTGCAGGCGATTTTAATATTCATGTTGACAATCCCGCTGACTCTGATGCTACCCAGTTTAAGGATTTGTTATCATTTATTGGACTTCACCAGCATATTTCATCCTGTACGCATAAACATGGACACACCCTAGATTTGTTAATTACTCGTTCCTCTGATGATCTTCCCATTTCAAATATATCTGTACAAGAAGGGCTTTCTGATCATTATGCCATCACCTGCAATCTTGCCATTCAGAAACCAAAAGTTCCTACAAACATTATAACAACAAGAAATGTGAAAAATATTGATATTGCTTCTTTTTGTGTTGACATTAAGAATTCTGATTTGTTCCTGAACTTAGATAGCACTAACATCTGTAAAAAATATTCAGAATTACAACACAGTTCTTGCATCTATTTTCGATAACCATGCACCGTCCAAAAAGCGCACAATTCGTATACGACCAAACACACCTTGGTATAATCAAGAAATCACTAATGCAAAATGTGAGCGTCGTCGACGAGAGCATATAAATGGCGTACTTCCGGTCTTGAAATCGACCGCCAGCTGTATCGTGACCAACGGAATCTTGTCAACAAGCTCATTCGCAAAGCTAAACAGAATCATTACTCTACACTGATAAAGGATTGCTCATCTAACCAAAAGCAACTTTTTCAAGTGGTGGATCAACTTCTTCACCATAAAAGAACCTCCCCACTCCCTGCCTGTGTTTCAGAAGAGCTTGCTGACAAATTTTCCACATTCTTCGATGATAAAATTAAAAACATCCGTGATGCTTTTCCTTCTCATGTGCCCATCAGTGTTGGAATAGATAATTGTTCGCATCCAAAGCTTTTATATTTTGAACCTGCAACTGCAGATGAAATACACCGGATTCTTCTACAATCTCCATCTAAAAGATGTGATCTTGATCCGATACCAACAACTTTATTGAAAGATTGTGCAGATACAATAGTACCTGTTATAACTCATATTGTAAACCAGTCACTTGCTAATGGAAGTGTACCATCATCCTTAAAACCTGCAATTGTACGACCACTTCTAAAGAAACCTACTCTTGACACCGACACTTTGAAAAACTATCGCCCAATCTCTAACCTTACCTTGCTTTCAAAGCTACTTGAACGTGTTGCACTTGCTAGAGTCTACATTTCTTCAAAGCAACAACCTTCTTGATAATTGCCAGTCTGCCTACCGTGCCAACCACAGTATTGAAACTGCTCTACTTCGATTAGAAAATGATGTACTTACCGCTATGGATAATGGTAGACTTGTTGCGTTGGTACTCGTCGATCTGTCAGCTGCTTTTGATACTGTCGACCACCGTATTCTATTGCAACGACTTCAATCTTTTGGTATTGATGGAATAGTTCTGAAATGGTTTGAGTCGTATCTCACCGACAGATCACAGTGTGTTCAAATTAAAAACAAATGTTCAGTACTTACCATGCTGCTTTTCGGTGTGCCACAAGGGTCTATTCTTGGACCTGTACTATTTTCTATCTACACTGGTCCCCTTGGGAAAATCATTCGGAAACATAATCTGCAATACCATTTTTATGCTGATGACTCACAGATATACATCTCATTTAACCCTGATCAAATTGAAGCTGACACTGCTATACGTCGACTTTAATCATGTATTGATGAAATTCGTAACTAGATGTCTTCTAAGTCTGGGTTTATTATATTTGGATCAAAACGGCACCGTGAAAAAGTAAAAATTCCTCATCTACGTATTGGCACCTCCAAGATATCTACATCTACTAGATATAAGTTTTGAGGCTTTGCATGGTGGAATATCGATATCGTTTCGGTTTGCGGTAACACCATGTGTTTATCTCAACTAACGTGAAGCTGAGGTACTGCTTCTGAAAAGAACCGTATTCGTATCTCAACCTTCGTTAAGTGAGAAAGGTTCAAGGGAGAACCAATTTAATATGGTTCAGGGAGAACCATGGGGACTTATTCTCAACGTTTCGATTAGCCTGCTCTAATCTTCGTCAGGAGAATGAAGAGGTTTGCCGATGCAACTCCTTAAGTAGTATTTGCTGGGATTATGTGTAGAATGGGAAGTGTTCCGATTGGTGCTACTGTTGTGTGATGTGTTGTGATTGGTTGCCACCGTGGCATTGTTCTTGTTGTGTGTGTTTCCTGCTGTCTGTGAGTTGCCTGCTCGCTGAGGCGTGTCAGTTGACAGTGTGGTGTGGGTGTTGGTGGATGGTAGGATTGAATGCCAAATGTTGCTGATGAAAAAGCCGATGTCCTGGGGGACAGTGTCATGTTTATGAATCTCAATAGCCTCTCTGATACGACGGGTGTACCAGTGCTTTTCCGGGGCTATGATCTTTGCATTCTGCCAGTCAATGATGTGGTCCACTTGTTTCGAGTCCGGTAGTAGACCTTAATGTCAGCTTCCCTCAGGATACGCTGAATCTTGTGTGAAGTGTGGCCAATGTACGGTAGGACGGCAATAGGTTTTTCGGTTGCGTCAGAGGATCGTGGAGCGTTCCTATTCGGGAGGAACTTAAGCTTATCAGGTCTGTGCCCATTGTCTCTAAACACGGCGTTAAGATGTTTTGGCAAGTGCTCTTTATCACTGATAGTGTGTGCCCTTCGAAGTAGGGTGCGATTCACGGAGGATTTCACGGATGGTGGGTGGAACGACCGGGCATTTAGGTAGCGGTCTGTGTGTGTAGGTTTTCTGTATACCGAATGCCCAAGTGAGCCATCAACCCGTTTGGAAATGAGTACATCAAGGAAAGGCAACGAGTCGGATGTCTCAGTTTCCATGGTGAATTGAATGCTCGGATGTTGCTGGTTGAGGTGACCGAGGAAGTCACTCAGTTTGTCGGAGCCGTGCTGCCAAATGATGAAAGTATCATCTACGTATCGAAGCCATAGTTTGGGTTTGTATCGTGCTGTCTCGAGGGCTTTCTGTTCGAAATCTTCCATGAAGATGTTTGCTAGGACCGGGGATATCGGGGATCCCATTGGAGTGCCCAAAGACTGTTGATAGTAAGTCTCTCTCCATTGGAAGTATGTGGATTTCACACATAATGAAAGTAGATCAACGATTTGATCTGGCGTTAGGCTGGTTCGTTCCGGGAGCGTGCTATCCAGTTTCAGAACCAGTACATCAGCTTCACGTTAGTTGAGATAAACACATGGTGTTACCGCAAACCGAAACGATACATCTACTAGAGTTCGCAATTTGGGCGCTATATTCGATTGTGACATGTCACTTAATGATCATATTTCTTCAATTTCTAAATGTTCCTCATTTCATCTGCGCAACATCGGCCTCATCAGAAAATACATCTCTCAAGAGGCTACGGAACAACTTGTACATGCGTATGTCACCTCCCGCCTGGCCATGGGCAATTCACTTTTATATGGTCTACCAGATACACAAATTTATCGTCTGTCCCGTCTTCAAAACATAGCTGCTAGAATTGTAACCCGGACTAAACCAAGAGAACTCATTACACCAATATTGCGAGATCTTCACTGGCTCCCAATTAAGGACAGGATTGTTTTCAAAATCTTAATGTATGTTTACCGCTCTTCCATTGATACGTCACCATCATATTTATCAGAATTACTTCAACCGTATCACTCAAATCGTGATTTCATGAGATCACATCATAAACTTCTTCTGAGTAAGAAATTGACAAAGAGATCATGGAGAAAACGTTCTTTTGCTGCTGCTGCTCCTTCTTTGTGGAATGATTTACCTGAGCTTGTCAAACAATCTCCATCTCTTGCTTCATTTAAAACTGCTCTCAAAACTCATTTGATGAAAATTAATGTATAATTTACTTATGTTTAACTATTGACTTTTATGATGATGTATTTATACCTTTTGTTTTTGTTTAATATGTATCGCTACGGTGTTTATATTTTTTGCAAATCAACCTTGTTTGCGGGGTTTTCCCTGTTGTCAGAATATCATCTTTGCCTAGCATATCCTGACCAGGGCCAGTCAGCCTTTTTACAATCATTGTTCCTTGTAATTTTATATTGCATTGTTCTTACCATGTATTTTGTTTTATTGTTTACACTGATGTGTCACTGCGCCATGAGCGTCACTTTTGACGGATACCGGCGCATTACAAATGATCATTATTATTATTATTATTATTATTATTATTATTATTATTATTATTATTATTATTATTATTATTATTATTATTATTATTATTATTATTATTATTATTATTATTATTATTATTATTATTATTATTCTGCACTTGTTAGACTTCTGGAGCCATAAGCAACATGTTTCCATTGGTCATCATGTTGTTGGAGGATACAGCCTCCTATCCCATAACTGCTCGTGTCAGCACTGACCATGGTGGGCCTTGATGGGTTGTAAAACGCAAGGGTAATTGGTGCTGACGTCAGGAGCGTCTTGATGCTACGGAATGCTGACTTCTGTGATGATCCCCATGTCCAGCTGGTGTTACCCTTCATGGCCCTGTCACACTATTGCGTATCGTACTAGCGTATGCCAGCGTATGAAAATTATCACTCATACGCTGGTATACGCTGACATACGCTAGGGGTACGTTAGGCATAGGTTGTATACGTTTCAAGCACGGTGGCATACGCTGGCATACGCTGGCATACGCTGGCATACGCTGGCATACGCTGAGGCAGAAATAAATTTTTAAGCATGCTTAAAAATTTTGTGCGTATGCGGACGTATGGTTAATACGCTAAGCATACGCTAGGCATACGCTGAATACGCTAGAGGTACGATATAGGTACGTTACTCATAGGTCGAGTACGCTGGACATAAGTTGCCATACGTTGGCATGGAGGTGTACCGTACAGCTAGCGTATTGATAGCGCAATGTGGAAAGGCCACCGATTATATAGGCACTTTGTCACGTGATAGGCGGATAGGCGGTACGCTGGGCATGCGCAGTTCATACGCTACTCATACGCTGGCCATACGCTGGTCATACGCTGTTCATACGCTGACATACGCTGGTCATACGCTGACATTTGCTGACATTCGCTGTCCATACGCTATCAGTACGCTTGCCATACGCTACTCATACGCTACTCATAGGTTCAATACGGTAAGTATACGCACAATTCTGTATTTTCAAGGGCTTTTTGTGCGTATGAAAATTATATTATGAATTTTCATACGCAACTCTTACGTTTCTCTCATACGCAACAGTGTGACAGGGCCATCAGCAAGTCATTGATCGGGGCAGCAATTGTTGATACGTTAGGAATGAAATGTCCAAGCCAGTTTACCATTCGCATGAGTCGTTTCACATCTTCTTTTGATGTTGGTGGTGCCATCTGTGTTATTGCTGCTACCTTAGCAGGGTCGGGGTGGACACCATTTTTGTCCAGTTTCATGCCGAGGAAATCAACTTGTGTCTGAGCGATCTTGCAGTTGTCTTTGGTTCAGTCCAGTCTTCTGGGCAATCTGGAGCACCTGCTGGAGTCGCTCATCGTGTTCCTCTTTTGTCTGGCTGGTTATCAACACATCATCCATGTAGACTACAACGCCAGGTAGATTTGTCAGAAGGTCACTCATGATCCGCTGGTACATTTCCGGAGCGGATGTAATGCCAAATGGTAGGCGCTTGAAGCAAAAATGTCCAAATGGAGTTATAAATGTTGTTAACTTCTGACATTCCTCTGCAAGCGGCACCTGCCAGAAACCGTGCTTGGCATCTAGCAGTGAGAAGATCTGTGCACCAGAGATCCTACCCAGAACTTCCTCAACGGTTGGTATGATGAACCGCTCTCTGGCTATGGCTTTGTTAAGCTGACGTAGGTCTACACACAATCGAATTTTGCCATTTTTCTCTGGTGCTATTACTGGTGCGGCCATCCTCTTTGCTGGAACTCAGTTCGGTAGTAAAAGTCTTGAACTTGTCCAATTGGATTTGCTGGTGATTGTATGACATCTTTGATGAACGTCTGTACCGTGTGTTCAAACAATCTGGCAGCTGTTACAGGATTTGACATGATGATCAGACAATGATGTTCCCAACTCATGTTTTTGTGCTGTTCAGGTGTCAATGGAGGCAGTTTTTGCTGAATAAGTAAGGCATTGTCTACTTCAATCCATCGTCGATCGGCAGCACTAAAAGTCAGAAAGAATGTAGGAATTCCTAGTTGGCGAATCATTGCAAAAAGGTCTTTCTTGGACTCTTCCCAGAAGGCTGGTGTACCCCTCAATTGGGTAAGGAATCTGTAACCTTCATCCCTCTTTATAAGTTCTTTGACTTTAGCATGGTTTGTAAGCAGAGAAGCAGTTATTGGTTTACCATCTAGAGTTTTTGATGCTCCTATCCTCATTGCAATAGAGATGTTTGAGTTGATCTTGTGCACTTCCGTTGCATATTGAGGAAAAAAATATACTCTGGATTTCTTGCATATCTGCTGTCAGCTGAAAATAATCTAGCATTGAAGTACCTTGAAGGTGACAGTTTTTGTTCTCTTTCAGTTGAGAATGTATTTGTTGCATCAGGAAATTCTACAGGAAAACATTTTGCTTCCATTTGTAGCACCTTCTGTGGAGAATTGCCCTCCCCTGGAGCTAATGATAGAATTGTGGTATCATGCTTACCTGCAACATACTGGGCAAAGTCAACTGGATGCAAGAATGGAGAGGAACTGATGTACATGTATTGGTTACATCGCTCGTTTCAAGTTGGTCTGTATTGTTTTCATGTAGACAGTTGTCATGGTTATTTAGTGTTGTGGACATTTCTGAGGGATCACACGTTCTAAGAACGTTTGACTTATCTTTCAAAGAAATTTGTCTATGTGAAATATCCGCATTGGGCTTATTTTGCTGCTGGTCGTTTGCAACTGTAACTATACTGTCTTGTTCAGTGATGTTTTGGGGGGATTGGTCGCTTTTAAAAGTTGATCATGTAGCATATCATCAAATTCATTGAAATCGATCTCAATATCTTTATATAATGGGTTATTTCAGTTTCAGTTTATTTTTTCCACTCAATCAGAACACAACAAATTAAGATATAAGGCCAATAAAAAAATACAAAATCAGTTAAACAATAATACATGTAATTATAAACGAAGGGCCAATGTGACAAAGGTGATTAAGTGGTGGAGGTCTCCAAAAAGCAAGCTTGTCGAGTAGAGACCCCAAAAAATAATGTGTGTAGAAATTTAACTGGGCTAATACAACTGTAATACAACTAGATGCATAAATTACACACACAGAGAAATATATTAATGTTACCTACACATAAACAAGACAGGACAAACACTAATGAGACAAGGCAGCATGGTGTAACTACACAGCAGTAATATATAATGAAAGATCGGGAGGGCATTGCATTATTAATATATAAGTAAGGAGTAAATTAAACAAATAATTAAAATTAGCTGAAATTAAATGTTACAGTATTTTTCCAACAAGCTATACTTAAGCTTCTTTTTAAATACGGGGCAAGTTTTAAGACTTTTGAGGTTAATGCCTAAAGAATTCCAAAACTTAGGTCCCTGATAACTGACAGTTTTAAGAGCTTGAGAGGTACGCACATATGGAATATGAAAGTCATCAGAATGTCTAGTTTGATGAAAATGAATTTGAGTATTTAAAGTAAACATACTCTGAAACGAGATTGGTAAATCATGTGAAATAAATTGATACATGAAAATACCAAGTTGAAGCAAATAAATATCATTAAGTTTAAGAGTCTTATGATTAAAAAATAGAAGATTGGAATGCGCCCGAAAATCAACTCGATCAATAATTCTGAGGACCCTTTTTTGCAAAATATGGATTCTATTTAACAGGTTGGCACTAGTATTACCCCAGGCAAGAATACCATATGATAGATAAGGCAAAATTAATGCATTATAAATATTAAACAATATTCCAGAAGGAAAAAAATGTTTTAATTTGTTAATAATTCCTATATTTCTAGATAACAGTTTACATAAATTGTTCACATGATGATTCCAAGATAATTTAGAATCAACATATAAACCTAAAAACTTTATACAGTCAACTTGATTAATAGATATGTTATCAAATAAAATATCACAAGGAAGCAACTTGGCCGTATTACTAAATAACATTAAATTGGTTTTTTTTATATTGAGAGAAAGTTTATTTGCTTTAATCCAGTTGGAGATATGAACGAGCTCTGAATTAGCAATATCTACAAGGATATCAAGATTTCTATGAGAACAGAATAAACTGGAATCATCTGCAAAAAGAATGAAAGAAAAAATGTTTGATGATTTAACAAAATCATTGATATAAATTGAAAAAAGAAGAGGACCCAGCAGCGAACCCTGGGGAACTCCACAAGGTACTTCTTTAAGAGAAGACTTCATGCCATCCAGACAGACATATTGTTGTCGGTTAGAAAGATAATTCCTGAACCACTCCAACGCAATACCTCTTATACCATAATAAGAAAGTTTGGATAAAAGAATTGCATGGTCAATGGTATCAAAAGCCTTGGAGAAGTCCAGGAAGATTTCCACGGTATGAAGAGACTGTTCAATACCAGCATTAATTTGATTAATCATCTGTAAAATGGCATGAGTAGTAGAATGTTTAGCCCTAAATCCAAACTGAGAATCAGATAAAATAATGTGTTTATGCAGGAATTGAGAAGTACGAATATACACTATACGTTCAAGAATTTTCGAAAAGGAGCTTAAAATAGAGATTGGTCTGTAGTTGTTTACTAACTGAGGATCACCGCTTTTAAAAATAGGAATGACACTAGCAATCTTCATGGAGTCAGGGATTCTGCCGGTAGAGAGGGATAAATTCATAATGAAGGTTAAAGGTTTGGAGATCACATCGATGACTTCTTTAATAAGAGGGCAATTTACAAAATCATGACCCGAACTTTTCTTATTGGGTAAATTGAAAACTATAGAGGAAAGCTCATGTTCAGTAACTGGGTTGAAGAAAATAGAATGTGAATTAGCATCAGGGAGGTAATCTTGAAAATGGGAAGTGCAATCAGGAATTTTATTAGCAAGATTGGGTCCAATGTTAACAAAAAAATTATTATAATGTTCAGCAATTAATCGAGGATCATTTATAGTCCGATTGTTAATATTAATAGTAGTAGTTTTTGAGGGAGTATTACTTTTCAAAGCACTGTTTATAACCTTCCAGGTATTTTTAATACTGCTTTTTTCCTTCTCGAATTGCTGTGAGTAATAATTTTGTTTGGCGGATCGTAAAATTGAGGTGAGATAATTTCTGTAACGTGTATGTTTTAAACGATTTGACTCGGTGGGGAAAGAAAGATATTTATGATAAAGCCTATTTTTGTGATTAATAGACTTCAACAGGGAAGAAGTAATCCACTGTGACCGAGGTTGAGACTTTCTATTGGCGTGCTTCATCCTAACAAGGGGGATATTCTTATCATATGAATGATTAAAAATATCCATAAAATTATTAAAAGAAATATTTGGGTCATCGGTGCTGAAAACCACAGACCAGTCCAAGGAATTCAACTCAGATTTGAACTGACGCAAATTGTCACTGGAAAGTTTACGAAAACATTTTTGTGTGTGATGAGGAGACTTTCTAGGGGTAAAAGGAAAAGAGGTAAAAATAGGAAAATGATCAGATATATCACAAACTAAAATTCCAGAATTAGGAGGGGGAAGAATATTGGTAAAAATGTTGTCAATAAGGGTGGCAGAAGTACTAGTAATTCTAGTAGGTTTGTTAATAAGAGGAATGCAAGAATAAGCAAATACAGTATCCAAGAATTCCCGAGGCTGGTCGTGGCGATCAACTTCAAGGAGATTAATATTAAAGTCTCCTGAGATAAGACATAACTTATTCTCAGATGAAATTAAGACTTGAAGGTCCTGAAAAGTTGATAAAAAGTCATTAAATGAAGCGGAGGGTGGTTTATAAACAACACCTGCAATAATATTCTTATTACCAGGGTTCATAATTTCAATAAAAATTGATTCAAAAGAGTCTGTAGAATGAGATAAATCATGACGAACTACATACTGGAGATTAAATGAAATATACAATGCAACTCCACCCCCCACTCTTTTTGCTCGACTGTTTGTCTCAAGATTGTAGCCTGGAATAGTATAAATATTGAAAGGCATATTAGAATTCTTTAGCCAAGTTTCTGAGAGACCAACAATAGAGAAGTCAGCATGAAGAGATTGTAAGTAAATTTGCATTTGGTCAAAATGTCTAGGAAGACTTCTGATGTTCATATGAAGAAAAGAAAATCTTAAAGGATCATTAAGATTAAAAGAAGTTTGTAAATTGTTTTCTGTAAAATAATCGCAAAAGTGTTGATTGTAATTCAAATTATTGGGGTCAATCACAGGATTAAGTGCTTCAGACACATTATTAGGAATATCTAAGATAAGCCGATCAGATCTAACTGGTTTGTAAGAATTCATATCTAAAAAGACAGAAGACAATTCATTAGAATCTAAAGAATTAAAAGGCAAATTCACATTAAGACAGGAATGGCAAAACCATGACTCATCACTGAGAGCTAATTGTTGGTACTCTGTAAATGATAGATTTGTACACATCAGGTGAATCCAATTATTGCAAGAGTCACAAAATATCCCATGCTGGTTGTCTCTAACAGTTAATTTACAATAAATACATGGATAAGACACGGACATAACACAAACACTGACAAAACGAGGTGTATAATGAAAATATAGAAATAAAGCGAAAGATTTAGTTGAAGGGGTAAAATAACCACAAAAAAGTGTCAAGGATAGCAATAATTAAAGTTAAAAAAAAGAGTAATACATGAGGTAGTTTAAATTTGAATGCAACAAATTAGATTGTCGCGTAACCACGACCATGACATATTCCTACAAACACAATGTAAGTGATGGATGTACATGCTATGTACATGTATGTAGGTAGGCCCGGGGAAGTGTTGATCAGCAAGTACAACTAAATATTTATTTTGCCCGAGGAAAACACAATATATTCTAAACTAATTAATTAAAATAGGAGGGGAGATATTGGAATCAACGAGAAGGAAAAACATCAAAATTGAACAACATGACACGATCAGCCTACCTACTTAGAAGGTAAGTGGAATGTGAATAAGTATCCATCCTCCATGCACTATGATCCGACTACGGGAATGAATAATGATGACGGTATGTCGAAAGAGGGCGCTCATTAATAGAAGAAAAAAAACATGAAAATTCAACGATATACATACATACAATTAATGAAGACAAGGTATATGATATATGACAATCCGTTAATCTGTTTGGGTGGCAGTCATGAGAATTATGAAGGTATTTTTTATTTATTATTATTTTTTTATTCACACCACAAACAATAATTTGGTGAAATAAGACATTCCAACACAAACTTCGCCTGCTCACCTGCCGACCCACAACAAACAGAGCGCCGGATGGTCATAAATTTCAGTGGCATTTGTTCAGTTTCTGAAGGTCCACCTTGGATCCCACAATTACACGGGTGCCATCTTTCTGTCGGATCTCTAACCGGCCGTCTTGGGTCCATACCTTGTCGGTTTCTGGGTGACGCTTCGCTGCATTCAGCCAGCCTTGACGTTCTTGGGTGAGGCTCTCGTGGACGTAGATATTGGAGCCCTTGAATTTGGCTCTGAGACGGTAGAATGCAGCCCGCGAGTTATAGTCAACGAACTTGACGACTAGCGGCCTTGCTCGAGGCTTGCCTGATTTGTCCAAGCGGGATCCGATGCGGTGTGAGCGTTCGATGGCTTCAGGGCGCAGATCGATTCCAAGGTGCTGCTTTGCCGCTTCAGTGATTTTTTTATCCGTTTTCAACCATGTCAGAGCTGTCCGTACTTTAGCAGGGTTTACATCTTGGCACATATCTTTTAAGCTTGACTCTCACAAGGGCTTTCATCTGTAGGAAGCCTTGGCAAATGTTGTGCGGTATTGGATACATCAGCTTTGACACACACGTACAACTTGACCATGTATTCCATTTTGTGAACCTTTTATCAATGGTATAATCTTCATAAATGCAATGGAAGGTGATATGAAATATCTTTCAAGCATGTTCAACTGAGTGAGTTCTGGAGGTTGGATATTGAGTCTAAGTTTATTTGTGGATGCTAATATAGGAAGTTTACCTTTGCAAAGGTTGGTATGACAGGTGTTGCATATCCAAAGGCAGCTGTCATTGCTTGTATCTGTGAGTACCAGATTTATGTCATAGTTTATTTTGTGGAATAGCCTAACTTGCTTTTTGAAGCACACACGGTTACACACTGCACATGTGTAAACAAGTTGGTGTTGTCGGCAAGATATTTTAAAGGCTTTTATGATGTTATAAATATTTGCCTTGTTTTTTGAGGGGTTTGTTACTTGTGCTTTTTTTAGCTCTTTTTTCAGGAGTTGTGTAATCTTTTTGAGATTGTTGTTTTGCTTGTTGGATTTTCCTAGTTCTCTTTTCTGGAGCTGTGTAATCTTTTTGAGATTGTTGTTTTGCTTGTTGGATTTTCCTAGTTCTCTTTTCTGGAGCTGTGTAATCTTTTTGAGATTGTTGTTTTGCTTGTTGAAGTTTTGTTTTACTTATTTGGCTGGAGTTGCATGCATGTATTGTTCTTTTGCTTTTCTTTTACAAGGTGCTTGCTGGTCTTTATTGTGCATATAATTAGCTTATGCTTGTCGTTTCTTAGCTAGGTATTGATCTTTTGCATAAACAGAAAGGCGTGTATACCATTTTGTAAATCTTGATTTTGTCTTGTATGATGATTCGTTGGTAGATGATGAACCTTGCAGTTCGTCACTTTGATCGACATTGTGAGAAGTGGATGTTGTACATAATCCAAGAGATGTTATTTCTTGACAGCTCAATGAGAATGGTCTGATCTCAATTATTGTTGATTCATGCAATTGTAATGACATACGAAGGATGTAGAGATAATTCAGAACAGCGTTGATAGTTGGAAATAATAGTAGAACTGCAGTGCCATTTAAATCCTGCAAGCCAAATGGACCTCTGGCATGTGGATACAAAATTCCGTGTTGTCCTGCCTGGTTTTGGAAAAGTGCCATCATGTTATCACCAAAGACAATAATATTTTGTTTAGACACACTGAGAGCTTGTTGTACTGCAATGTCAAGTGAATCTAATAAACTGCCTTTTGTTTTAAATTGGCCATAAATACTGTCCATTGGGTGAACTGTATATGAAGATGAACCAATAGAAAACTTAGAGGGCAGGTCGTCTGTTGAAAGATATCCTGATGGAGGCAGTTTTAACTGTGCAACTGTTGAACGATAAAGAGCATCACCATGGTGCAAGATAGAATCTATGTCGTTTGCAATGATGTCTTGTTTCTGTGTATAAGCAAGCATAACAAGAGCATTACAAGAACACTGACGTCCTACTAATCTTGCCTATAAATTGAATGAACGATGCAAACGTATCTTACATTCTTAGTAAGGTTTCATTTTATGTTGTTAATATTGCTTTATACTAGAGGCTTTTTAAACAGTGTCTGTAACAATTTGTGCATTTAATTATCTTTTCATACATGAATGTATCTTTGGACATAAAGGTCTTCCCCTATTTTTTCATGCTATTAAACAAGAATTCACCTGTGGGAGGTATAATTGAATTTAGTGATGGTATTCAACCAGTGTTTTAGCCAGGATTTGGTAAAGTGGGAGTGCAAAAAAAAAAAGTGGGAGTGCAACTTATTGGAGTCCAAAATTTGTGTGCGAAGCACACAACACAAGTGCGAAGCACACAACACGAGTGCGGAGCACGAAGTCCCTCACGGCCGGGGGTCCAGGGCCCGCTTAAGGACCCTGGAAGCTCTGGCTATTTTAGATGCTCTCTGGTGGTCTCTAATGCATTTCTGATACCTGTTTTTCAGGTGGAAATGAGCTAATTTGGTTAGATTTTTTCCTTTTTTAAACAAAAAATAATAAGTTTAGCAGAAAATACAGAATGTGCAATAGTCCACTAATTTTGCATCATCATCATCATCATCTTCTTCTTCCTCATCATCATCGTCATTTTCATCATCATCGTCATCTTCATCATCATCTCCATCATCATCTCCATCACGAGGTTGTTGGAAAAAAAAACATGATCCTCAGGACCAAAATCAGAATCAGAATCTTCTTAGACGTCTTGTACATCCCTTTTCTCGTCTTGAACTGTGGCCTTATGAAATGAAATTGAAAGTGGCTACAGCTGTCAAAATGTTCCTAAAGATATTTTTACCTAAGTGGGCCTAATCTGAATAATTGTAGTCACTGTGATGTTTGATAATAAATAATCTCTAAGAATAGAACATTAAATAAATTGAGATCACAAGAAAGTTTTTAAGAAAGTTTGTTAACACAATATATTTGGAAATGCGTATGCCACGAAACTAGTGTTTATTATATATATTAAAAAAAGGGTTACATTTTTAAAATGAAATTATGTTTCGATGTATTTTAATATAAAATGTAATTTAACGATTTAACAATTAGTTATGTAAATGAGAATATGACACAAATGTTTTCTTTGACAAATCACTACAATTTTTAATTATATTTTTTTAAAGAAAAAAAATTTAATGTATTGATTTTCTTCAATTTGCCATTTTGTTTGAAGTACATCTTGTTTTTTGAGGTGTTATGTGACTAGATCAAGTTTACTATTTTTTGCACACGGGCGCATATAATGTATACGTACGTATGTATAAGCCCTCTGCGCTATTTATAGTGCCCCACAACATCACAGCGCGCGCACGTGCACACACGTCGTAGTCGTACACACACAAACATAAACAGTCCGACCATGCAATGTACATACACCACGAGTCGACGAACGATGTGGTATGCACATTGACATGTTTTTGACATGTGAGATCGGTCTTCAATGCTTATGATTTCAGATTTGCCAGTGGATTTATGTATGATATTATGAGGTGTTGTTCTTTAACAAGGTAATTTTCTGATCAGTTGATTTCGGCAGAATGACGGCGAAATTCTGATGCCAATTCCGATCAAGTTCATGAAACTCTCATCAGCATGACATGGCATTGTTAAACAAAACAGTATGGACGTTGAGCAACACAACCCAAATTTGGTAGGCCTACGACTGCATTGTACCCCAAAGTATTTTGATTGTACATGTTGTAAGTTAAACGTGACAATTTTGCTCTTACCTTTGTGAAGAAGTCTGTTATTTTTCCCCTTTTGGCCGACATGATGTAACTGACGTTCTCTGAATAGACTAAATCAAGTCTATGAAATACGGACTGGTTCCCCGTTTCGGTTGTGCACATGTAAATACAGAGTTGATTTTATACCAACACGTGTACCAGACTAAAGTCGGACCACAAGCGTGACAAGTCAATTGGAGACTCCGCTGTGCGTGCACAATCGAACGGAGGTGAAAAACTGGTGAAATTAAATTTATCTGCGTTACGTCTTTTATGTTTTAAATTGTCCACAAGAAAAAGAAAAATTCAAAGTTAACAAAAATTGTCCCTTTTCATAAAATAAAATCACAAATTATTGACATGAAATTCCCTTTTACTGAAATAGATTTTCTAAAATATTTTAGCACGGCTTCGATTTAAAAATACAAGCCGTGCTTGAAAATATAGCCCGTGTTTTTTTTAAACTGGCCGTGCTAACACGGCCTGCACGGCTTGCTGGCTAAAACACTGTATTCAACTCTATCTTTATGCTGGTTTATCATTAGCAGGTTTCCACCAGTATTGTTAAGCGTGTATTAAGCTGTTTTAAGGTTTTTTCATGTAGTTTTGTGATTGCAGTTTTCACCTGTAAGCTTTGTAAATGCAGATTTTCACCTGTACGTATAGGCTTGGTCATTCAGGTTTTCACCTGTATCTTTAGGCTTTGTCATTCAGGCTTTCACCTGTATCTTTAGGCTTTGTGATTCAGGTTTTCACCTGTATCTTTAGGCTTTGTGATTCACATTTTATGCAGCTTACCCGTTTCTTTAATCAAGTAATCTCTCTTGCAGTATAACCTGCTGAAAGAAAAAGTTTCATTGGTAGATGAGGCATATAACGCCAAAACATGATGACACAATCAAAAGCCAACAATGCGAGATACATGTATAGCAGTGCAACATTAGTTGTCTATGAATTAATTATTTCAAGGATGTACGTAAGTAGTAAGGAGAGGAGCAGGAGACACCCCGTTTGGTGGAGGAATTGTGGAGGAAATTGAGTGTGGGGGGAGGTGGGGGAATTGTGGAGGAATTGAGTGTGGGGGGAGGTGGGGGAATTGTGGAGGAATTGAGTGTGGAGGGGCCGGTGGGTGAAATGTGAGGAAATTGAGTGTGGAGGGGTGGTGGGTGAATTGTGGGGAATTGAGTGTGGAGGGGCCGGTGGGTGAAATGTGAGGAAATTGAGTGTGGAGGGGTGGTGGGTGAAATGTTGGGGAAATTGAGGGTGGGGTTTGGTAGGGAAATGTAGGGTAAATGGAGGGTGGGTCTTTTGTGTAGTTTATGTTTTTTCATATTGGAACACATATTTCGTTGAACCCGTTAGTGTGTTCCTTTTCAGTAACATGATTCAGCGGTTTATAATATAATACAATGAGATTTGTAATACATTTCTTTAAATCAAAACAAACGAACGAGCAAACACGCAATAAAAAACATGTACATATTATAATTTAGTTTTACTATTAAATTGAACAGAAATACGTTGTTAGGTAAACAAAAGGACTAGAAATCTTAATGGATAGAATTAATCGTAATCTTAATGGATAGAATTAATCGTTTAATGGAAAGAATTAATCGTAAGTTGTTAGGTAAACAAAAGGACTACTAGAAATCTTAATGGATAGAATTACTCGTAAGTTGTTAGCTAAGACGCGTTGACCTGGTGATGAATGAAGTTGCCGTGATGAATGAAGTTGCCTGTGTGACGTCACGGACAAGTCGTCACGTAACCATTGTATTGTGCTATGAATGGTCAATCGTGCTGCGTTTTGATTGGATAATAAAGGTTAACCCGAAATAATTTACGCTGTCAATTTTACGCTGTCAATTTGACTGCTGGTGTCTGAAACTCATAAAAGGGCAACTGTTTGACATTTACAACTCATTCCATACCCCGGACAACTGACTTCTGACTTCTGCTAGAATATACGTTGCTGTATACTGTATCTCTCACAAGATGGCTGAACTTTCCCATCTTAATACAACCTACGATGCTGCATCGATGTCAGTAGCACCGCCAACTTCCCCGACGTCTCTGTTGGATGGTGGACCGTTTGACTGTGTGAAAAAACTTACACACGAGCAAGTCAAAACCGGTTGGCGTGAAGCGTACAGTTCGACTGAGGGTAAATGTTACTTCTACAACATATTTACCAGAGAGAGTGTTTGGTCCATCCCTACTACCACGCCGATCCAGCGTGAACAGAGAAGACTGGTCGACTCAACCGGAGTGGACATTCTGGCGGCTGCTGTGAACGAGTTGACCGGTAATTCCTCTCAGGTGCAGGCAGACAACCATGGGGCTTCGGGTTCACCCCACGTGAAGGGAAAGGACACCGTCAAGAGAAGCTACAGCCCAGACCTGAAGAGGTGGACAACCAGAAGAATGCCAAAGATTCAAGATCTGAGGTGAGCGTTACGCTTATGTAAAACGTTTCAAGGGCGCCCCTACGTTAATATCAGAGAGTATTATTGGAACATGAACAAGACCCGATTGCTGGCTGGGAAGAAGGGGTTGAATCTCACCACCGAAGAGTGGATGATGCTGGCCGGACAGAGCACCGACATTACAAAAGCCCTGGGAACGATGTAAACACAGCTATTAACTTTTTCTTTGTTTACTACTCATTCCAGGAGACATTGAATCACCCGCCAGTGTTGATATCGTAGAAGACGCATCACCCACCAGAATGGTTATCAAAAGAATTCTGACCAAGATGGTTACGGATAACATACTAAAGCTCGTGTATGCTGCTCAGGAACAACGAGGGTGTAAAGGATGTGAGGATAACTGGCCGAGTCTGTATGATCATGAGTGTGCGTTTTTCGGTATGCATCCACCATGCCGTCTTTATGACTATGTATCTGATTATTACGAAGAAGCGGTGGAACATGTAGACGCGGACAAAGTTATTGACGTTCTTGACGCAGTCAACACCTATCTAAATGTTAGTGAATCAAGCGACGAGGGATTGGACATTGATAAACATTCTATGATTAGGGAAATCCTAAATGAGTGGAGGGCGGACCCTGACGATGTTGCCCGTTCGTTCTACTCTACGTTTTTTAACAATTTAACTGAGCTGATTGGTAGCACTATTGAACAGTTGAATGCATAATGTATAATCTCCTTTGAGATAATTATTTCCATCGAACAAGTTTATTGTGTGAAATCGTTTTTTTTAATTTTTTTATTTTATTTTATTTTTTTATTTATACTGCTAATGGATTGATTTGAATTAAAGTGTGATTTTTAATGTAATATTGTAATTGGTTTTGAAAATATCAGTGATGTCCTTTAAATTAATAAATAAAATCTTAACATTGTGTGTATTACTTTTGTTGAAAATGGTTTAAAAAATAAATGTGAAGAAATGTAACATTGTTTATGTGTGTGTTTTATTTTGGTGTAATTTTATGTAAAGACCCAGATTAGTGTTTGTGTCGGGAATGGATACGGTAGAAGAGGGTAAGGGTTGAATTGGATAGGGTTAACGATAGGAGTTGGACAGGGGTAAATATAAACACACATAATAAAAGACGACAAGAGGTGCCTAAAACCAACCGGAATTCATCAGAATTCCTTTAGTGGTCAACGGGCGATATACAGTTTCAAGTATTTTATTCATCATCAAAACATACAATACAAATTTATCAAATGGTGATTATCAATAACGTTTATAAAGAACAAAATTACAACGCATCAGCTAACTACGATTCTTTAAACAAAACAAAACCCTACTTGGTAAAAGATTCTTTCTGAAACATCTGGTCTTTCATCATCACTCTTCCTCGTTCTCTTCATCCTCATTTAGTTGAAGTAGTCCGTCAAATTTGGTATGGAGTTTAGGCATTACTCTGTTCAGAGCTTTGTTTACTTCCATGCCTTTATTTACTTTTTCTTCGAGATCTTCCGCAATATCCTGATGAGTGCCATGATCTTTCAGATGTAGGTAACTTGACAAAAAATCCTTGTATTTGTTGAAAAAGATTCGCTTGACTGCCCAAAGGGTTTTCCTATTGGCTTTTTCCTTGGCTTGATCTTCACTCATACCCCCGTTGACGTACTTTTCATATTTTTCACACCACATCTCTTCAGTAGCCTCTTTAGCCTCTTCCAACCAGTCTCGAAAAGTGACATTGTCTTCCAATTCAGAACTAGACTCATCCTCTTCCGATGATTCGTCATTGGCATTGTCTTCCAATTCAGAACTAGACTCATCCTCTTCCGATGATTCGTCATATTCCACCTCCGTATCGGATTCTGAATCATCTTCCTCGAAATTTTCGTCTTCATCCTGCGTAGATTCAGTTTCACAAGTTTCTATTTCCGAATCTTCAAATCTACGCTTTTTAAAATCGGGTTCAGAATTATCGACGTCAGAATTGTTAGATTGGATAGCTTTAATTTCAGAACCATCGTCAACTTCATCCATTTTAGATTTCTCTTCATTATGTACATGTTCTGCATGCCTCCGTAGGTTATATCTCCGTCCAAAGCTTTTGCCGCACTGGTGACAAGCATGGGGTTTGACAGCAGAAATAACATTCATGTTGAATCTCTGATGCTTAATCTCCGATTGACAAGAAACGGAAGAAATAGTTTATATATAGGCCTATAACTACTCATTTCGCTGCTCATTTTGCTGCTCATTTGCTCATTTCGCTGCTCATTTGCTCATTTCGCTGCTCATTTGCTCATTTTGCTGCTCATTTGCTCATTGCGCTGCTCATTTGCTCATTTCGCTGCTCATTTGCTCATTTCGCTGCTCATTTGCTCATTTCGCTGCTCATTTGCTCCATTTACCCTACATTTCCCTACCAAACCCCACCCTCAATTTCCCCAACATTTCACCCACCACCCCTCCACACTCAATTTCCTCACATTTCACCCACCGGCCCCTCCACACTCAATTCCCACACCACCCACCACCCCTCCACACTCAATTCCTCACATTTCACCCACCGGCCCCTCCACACTCAATCCCCACACCCCCACCTCCCCCACACTCAATTCCTCCACAATTCCCCCACCTCCCCCCACACTCAATTCCTCCACAATTCCTCCACCAAACGGGGTGTCTCCTGCTCCTCTCCTTACTACTTACGTACATATGTAGCCTACATGTAGGCAACAACATTTGAGCCAAGTTTTAGGTCTTGGAAGTTACTTAATGTGTAAAAATTTGGCTTTTTTTATGATCGGATGAGTCGGACTAGTACTGCATCGCACGTACATGAAATAGGATCGGTTCTCCTCAGCTGGCGTAAGAGTACGCAAGTGCTACGTTCAAATTCGCTGTGATAGAATTGCAACGTTTAAATGTACTCAGAAATCTGGGTGCTAAGTTTACTCTAATTTATTACTTTCAAGATTTTAATACTGGGATATGTAAATTGGGCTTCTATTGCAAATTAAAATATGAAAGAGCACTTACATGTGTGTATGTGATGAATGACATTGACAGTGCAACATTGGCTTTATTTAAAATGTTTAAAAAAAAGTCTAAAAACATTGCCAAATTTTTACCAAGTGGTTCGTCATGGTTTGTCATTACTTTCCAGTCTACAACTGGCAGGTGTGAGGATCGACGAGGGTTACGATTATCATACATGTAAAGTTCTGTTTGCAAAGGTGACGCATTTGTACTAGTAATCTTTCACCCAGTGAATTATTTTCGTCTCTGAAAAGCTGTAGTCTTCAGGAAATTGCGTCCAAAAACTGACAACAAATATGCATGTGATTTTGATTACATTTATTTTTATTTAAATACAACAATAGACCTAAGTACTGATGACGTCACGCTGTGTTTACATGTGCGCTTTTCTATGGAGCTTTGAGTCTGTAGTCAAGACCTGAATCCCATGCGCACATGTCAACAAATCGTGACGTCATCAGTACATGGGTATATTGAAATCAAGAACAGTATAAACGCGTGCACAATTACTACTGTACACAATGCCACCACCCAAATTGAAATCATTTTTGAAGAGCAAACTAAATCATCAGTTTTGTTTACCGCTGCCAGGTGTGAGAATCGATGAGGGGTAGAATGTCGTATCCGACCGCCACTTTTTCTCATTCAATATAACC
Source organism: Zoroaster sp. YZ-2022 (assembly GCA_029582265.1). Taxonomy (NCBI): domain Eukaryota; kingdom Metazoa; phylum Echinodermata; class Asteroidea; order Forcipulatida; family Zoroasteridae; genus Zoroaster; species Zoroaster sp. YZ-2022. Next base: position 61,553,011 of record CM055817.1, read on the forward strand.
AATAGTGTAATCTTACCTACCTAGTGAGGTGGAGAACATATCGTCACAGTTTTCACGAAGTGACGAATCCGTAAAAAATATTTTTTTTTGTCAAATTCAGTTTTGTAGCTATTTGAGATGTATTCATTGTGGCTGACATTTCTGCTAAGTTTCAAGTGTTGAAACGTCATAGTTTCGTAATTACGCTATTAATATACCCAGCGAATCACTCAGCTAAGCTGTTTTCCGTTTTCACGAAGTGACGAATCGCCATTCGCCGCTTTATACATTGAAATACATAGCGACTGGCAAAATGCCAAAGCGGGTATTGTTGGTTTTGCGTTTTCACGAAGTGACGAATCGTGTGACCTACTTACGTTTAGCGTTTTCACGAAGTGACGAATCGCTTAATACGTTATTTAATATACAGCACTCTGCACGCGCGGTCTTGTTTTTGCGTTTTCACGAAGTGACGAATATGTTTGGAAAGTAATTCCCCATTAATTACAATCTCTATGATAAAGATACCGACATTTCTTTGTAATTAAAGTTATTAGCTTTAGTAGGAAGCAAAATCTAAAATAATTAATGCTGAAAAGTCTTTGGAATTGCGATTTCAAAAACAGTTCAACTTCATGGGCGATTATCTCAAAACATGGATTTGCAGCTGTGTGGGCTGATTCGTCACTTCGTGAAAACGGTGACGATATGGATGATGATGGACATTACTTCAAATTATTCCAGGATATTTATTTCATGAAAAATCAGGCATTTGTGGTGTACAATGACTTCCTCGATCAGTCATGTCAGTCTGATCTTGTCAACTCCCCAATTAGTGACCAACACGGTCATTGTACATGCGCAGTGGCAACTATAATAGGATCCTTCTATTTTCTGAAGGGGAGGATTTTTTTAGAAGGGAAATAAAGTCCGAAAAACCATCATAAAAGTGGATTTTAAAGAGTTTTTGCTTTCTGTACCACCAAAAATCGATAGAATCATATTTTAACTGGTTAGTGGTTGCCAAAAAATTCCAAAAAAGCCTTTAATTGGCGGTCGGATACAACATTCTTTCCTCGATTACGATTACGATTACGATTATCGGAACTGTTTGCAAAAGGTGATGCATTTGTACTAATCACCCTGTGAATTGTTTTCGTCTCTGAAATGCTGTAGTCTTCAAGAAATTGTGTCCAAAAACTGCCGAAAAATGTGCATGTGATTTTCATTATTGCACAGTATAGGAACATGCACAAAATACTACATACATGAACACAACGCAACCGTCTAACTTGAAATCGTTTTTGAAGAGCAAAATAAATCCGTTTGCCCAGTTTCCGGACATGGCATTATGATTTCACACAGAATTTTGTGATACTGAAATCCTTGTAGATTATACATTTTTAAAATAAATATTTAGTACATGATACCAACATTTACCCGAACAATTTTTAAGTGGATCCATTCGATTTTCTCTCTAGAACGATAGGGGAAAACAACTGTGGGCCATCAAGATCATGATCACGTTGACCAACGTTACTGAAATATATAGTACGTAGATGGCCTGACGTTAGAACTTGAAATGATTTTTGAAGAGCAAAATTAATCTGAAATCATCTGTTTTGTTTGTGCACACAAAATTATGTACCTAGAAATTATGGTTACTGAAAACGTTAAATATCATTTTAATGTATAGTTAATGAACAAAACTGTTTATTTATTTTTTATATTGTTAAAATAAACAATACAAAAATCAGCATCTTACCATGGAGCTGAAACGAGCAGACTAGTAATGCGGTGCGACGACGTTCGCGTATAATACCATGGGCATGCACCCACCTCGACACACGGGCAGGTTGCGCATGCAGCGGGCACAATACAATCAGAGGGACAGGGCGATCGGAACTTGGGAATGAGGTTTTTCATGCACAAGTACTCGCTATGAATGTGAAATGACCACTAGTGACCATTATAAGTCCACTGGCAAAAATCTGTGTACACCCCATATGTAGCACAGTTTAGGCCACAAAATGTGGGAGAAGAAGCATTTTGTAAATATTCAGTAAATGACCACTACACTGACCACTGGGTGACAGTTGGCCGAATTTTATGAACATGCCTCGATGGCGCATTTATTCCTCCATGACTTGACAAAGTTTGTTTGAAATCGGCCAAATAGTTTTAGAGTTATGGCCATTTTTATTTTGGTCACGTGACCGTTTGACCGAAGAAAGAAAGAAAGAATGTTTGCATTATTATATCAGCCTGCTTCGCAGAGCTGATATAATAATAATAACTGGATTTATAGAGCGCCAAATTGCCAAAGGATACAAGGCGCTTTTACATTATTACCCCTGGTCATTGGGCCATTATCAATCCTGAAACTTTCTCAGCTCCCTGGGGAGTATACAGCCCCGAGCTACCGTAGTGCATCGGAAGCTTTTTCAACCACAATATCAACCTCTACCCTCACAGGTACCCATTTATACTCCTGGGTGAAGAGGAGCATCGTACAGTGAAATGCCTTTCTCAAGGACACAAGTACCATGGTCGCGGCCAGGATTCGAACCCACATTCTGACGACTCGGCCATCAGAACACAAGTCTGATGTGCTAGTCCGCTCGGCCATGGCACTGAGATATCTGTTGGATATACTTTTATTTCAGAGAAGAGACTTTTTACATATTATTTGCATATTATTTGCATATATGTTTGCATATTATATGAGTATTATTATGAGGCAACTACATGTACACTGAGGCCATCAACCAGTACCAGGGGGACTAAGCCAGATTATTAAAGGGACAGTATCGTCACGATCAACAGGGCATGGAATTGGAGTGCTAGTTTTAGATTAACTAAAACTGAAAATAATCACATGATAAGGTCATACTACCATTGCTGCTGCACAAGTGAGCCAGTATTTTTCAGTCACGGTGTTCATCTTAAACTAGGACACCAATTCCATGCCCTGTTGAAAGTCTGCGCTGATTGTGATGATGATGTCCCTTTAACATTGCTGTTTGTTCCCTGAAAACTTTGCACCTTTTAAAGAGTTGCCAAAGTGATTTTTGGCTATTAGGAAGTCTATTCCACGAAGATTGAATTTTCAGTAAACAAATTGTGCATACTTTTTCATAATTTTCTCATGATTTACAAGATACATTGAGCAGAAACTCTCACAGGTTGGTCATTAAATGTTTATATTGAGTCCAACTGTTAGGCCCAAAATAAGTCTCTGGTTTCTGGTTTCTGTGCGTGTCGCCTCCGACCCACGTGTTGGCATTTTTGTCCAATTGTTGGATCTATTGGAATTCTGTTGTGCTGTGTTTTAAACCACTTGTTTACATAGGGTTATGAACGTTTGCCCAATTTGTGAGGCATCTCTTTAACCACCACACTTTGTGTATGGGAAATTTGGTCTGGTTCCAATAAATGTATATAACATGTATCATGTATTTCAATGGTTGGCAAAAAAAACCAAAATGAACCCCAAAAAGCGCGTCACCGCACTGATTTTGAAGCCGACCTATAACCAGAAATTGGAGACTTTTCTGTTGGCCTTGAATGCAGAAAGAAATCGATTTAGAGTTTGCTATGATCATTTGAATGTTATTTTCCTTGATTAGGTCATCTTTGAGGGGGTTGTGGGGAAGTCGTTTGCCGGAGATATCGCTATTGACGACATACAGTTTATTCCTGGAGTGTGCAACGGTAAATATATCACGATTAATTAATTCCCTAAAGAACTTAATATAACAACGACATTGAAAAAAAAGTTTGATGAAGCTAATTATCAAAGTCTTTTAATTTGTTATTTAACTCCTTTGTCAACAGTCCAACCATCCGCTGCTGATCCATTGCAGTACGGTGTCAACACCACGTGCAACTTTGAGATCTCCCTCTGTACATGGCAACAAGCGAGGGACGATGGTTTTGACTGGACACGTTACCAGGGAAACACGACTTCTGTTGACACAGGACCGAGCGGGGACCACACAAGTGGTTCAGGTTGGTATTGTGGCAGAATCTCTACTGATGAAGATGATTATCCCAGTGACCTTAAATCGAGACAAATCCTCCAGCTCGGATGGCTGAATATCGGCCGGAAGATGCAGGCCCGTTTGGTCGGAAATATACCGCCCTATACACAAGTTACACTGTTCCGCGCTTCAATCCTGGGCTGGCAAAGACTTACAAAAATGATCCACAAAAGACACAAATGAATGAATTGATTCTCGAATTTAATAAATCACATGCATAATAATTGGACCCGGTGTGACTGCAGTTAATGATGTGTATCCTCCAATAACCTTAATGTGTACCCTCAAATCCTTGAAATATGTACACAATGCCGCATGCGAAGGCGTCACTAACTAGGCCTTGCTGGGGGTCCTATATATCCACCGCAATCCTTACTACGTTACACTAGGCCATCCGCCTCTCCAGTGACCAACACGACCGCCTCCTTGATCCACGCGTCCACCTCCGACTCCAACAGTATACAAATATAACATGGTTTGAGGGTGGACAGTCGATATTAGCTCCCCGAGGTATTGGAAGTTGAGAAACTAGTTCCCGAGGCGAAGCCGAGGGAACTAGTTTCTCAACTTCCAATACCGAGGGGAGCTAATATCGACTGTCCACCCGAAATAAACCATGTTATATTTGTTTTACTATACCTCATACATATTCACAATATTCTCTAGTTCGGCATCATTGAGCTCGGGAAAACGCGAATTTACATTTACGTGTGCCACCATCTTTTCATGTACATGTATATATAATGTAGCTAGGGCGATGTTCGCGCGTGCGTACGCGGCGCGCGGGGAAAAGATCGTTGGGACTATTTCCCCGCCGGGACTGTTCCCCGATGCGACAGTCTACTACACACTACTGCGCATGCGTATTTACCCTGTGCGTGAATACTCGTGGGCACTTGGTAAATAGCCAAAATAGCATCTGGCACGTGACGGTGAATGGACCAGTGAGAATTCGGCTCTCGATCATGAATATGTATGAGGTATAGTAATATACAGATATAACATGGTTTGAGGGTGGACAGTCGATATTAGCTCCCCGAGGTATTGGAAGTTGAGAAACTAGTTCCCGAGGCGAAGCCGAGGGAACTAGTTTCTCAACTTCCAATACCGAGGGGAGCTAATATCGACTGTCCACCCGAAATAAACCATGTTATATCTGTTTTACTATACCTCATACATATTCAGTTGCCATTACAATAAGAAGCAAGGGGAAAGGCAATATAACCACTGTGAAATAAAACGCGAATTTACATTTACGTGTGCCGCCATTTTTTCATGTGTATGTACGTAGCTAGCTAGCTAGCTAGCGAGCTAAGGCGATGTTCGCGCGTGCGTACTACTGTTCCCCGCTGGCATGTTCCCGGATGCAGGGAACAGATCGTTGGGACTATTTCCCCGCCGGGACTGTTCCCCGATGCGACAGTCTACTACGCACTACTGCGCATGCGTATTTACCCTGTGCGTGAATACTCGCGGACGCGAGGGAAACAGCAAAAATAGCATCTGGCACGTGACGGTGAATGGACCAGTGAGAATTCGGCTCTCGATCATGAATATGTATGAGGTATAGTAATATCGGCTATATATCCCGACTGTTCCTCGGTGGCTGTGATGTGACGCGGGCGTCCCAAGGCTTATCCGCGCTATGCACGTTCCGCCGTAAGTCCTCATGGCTGCGCCTCCAGTAGCCTCCTTAGTTAGGTACCGTATACAGGCCCCAGCTCAGGTTCGTTATCTAACCTTGCATGCCCGACGTGCTCGCAGGACGTACCTTCCTATCCAAGGGTTTGGCTCACACTGCCGCTTGTGATCTCAATCGGCAGCTGCGCGCACTTACGCACATGATCCAAATCTCATGCACTACTGCACGCACGCAGCCACAGCATCCCGCGCCGCTAGTCGCGCGCCCTCTGTCTGCTACGATTAATTAGCCTGACTTACGCTACAGTATTTAGTATCGAAAAAATATATATATTCCATCAGTTTTAATGAAAAAAACTGTTTCTTATCTTTTCTAAAAATGTTCTTGAAAGAAGAGAAGTAGCCACTATTAAGGAAAGAAGGAAGTAATCTGTATTGTGTCTGTAAATTCTCCAAAATTAAACATCCAGGAGATTCACTGTTTGCAGTGACACCATGTAGAATTCTCATTCGAATAGTAAATAGTAATAGAAAAGACCCAGGCCTGCTGCCCATTTTTCAGGATTTTTTACTTTTGTCACATCACACCCTTGTAAAACTCAAACACTGACCCTATCAATTTCTTCTCCATGCCTTTCTTCTCTGTAAATCCTCCAAAATTAAACATCGAGAAGGCTTTGTCCTGTAGACCAAACGGAGACCCTGGCCAGCTACCATGACTTTGACATTCCTCCCTTAAGACAAAATTGTTCAATGAGCCAATGAGGGCAAACATAAACCTGGACACTTAATAAAAGAAACGATTGGCTAATGCGATATTAAGGTTATCACTGTACTGTATATGCAAACATCAGGATTTAAGATACTGACGTAAGGAACTTAAAACATTCTGGAATCTCGCGTTTTTTTTCAAACACAGGTTACTTCCTATACATCGAAACCAGCTCACCCCGAGTAGCTGGGGACTACGCCCGTCTCATGAGCAGTTACTTGGCCCCGACGACGGGAAAAGGAGTCTGCTTAAGCTTTTGGTATCACATGTACGGCGCCCACATCGGCGAACTATTCGTCTTTAAGAGGGGTTTCAACGGAGGCGCTACGGAGTACGACAGTACTCTTTGGTACTTGAGTAGCGAGCAGAGCGCCTACTCGACGGACTGGAAGTACGGGCAGGTCGGACTGAGGAGTGCCGATCATTACCAGGTATTGGGCGCCGTTTGCTGAAATTGCTCATCACTTTGTACAAAATTGGAAATTACCCAATTACAAAATGACAGAATTGTTATTATGTTAAAGCTATCTTGATTTGAAAAAAGGTAAAGGAAGGGGCGGATCCATGGTCTCAAAAAAGAGGGGGCACAGAGCAAAAAAGCGTTGTCCACAAAATTTACTTGCACTGTGATAAAAAAAGGAGTACATTCCTCCCCTGTGCCCCTTAAAAGAACCAATAATAACAATAATAATAATGATAATATAGGTTTTCCCGGCCAATTTCAACAAAACATCATTCAATTTCATCAACACGCTTTCAAATTCACGCGATTTTGATAATTCAATCCAACTAGAGTTTCTCTTTCGATATTATTGCATTCAATTTCATTTTCGTGCACACATGATTTCTTTCTTTTCATTCTATTTCGTTTATGGGCATTCAAAACTACAAGATCACCATTCTTATGTTGAATATCTACCACATTTTCGCAATAGGTGCAATCAAATTCAGAGTCATCGAAGCGCACCAGCCTGTTGCTGCTGGCTTTGACGAAATTGAATGAACTTAGCGACCATTTGAAATTGAATGATCTTATTTGTCGAGTGAATGCTCAAGTGTTGAAATTGAATGACTCTTTTTAACTGTTGAATGCTGATGTAGCTGAGCATTTATTTTCAAACGAAATTGAATGAGCCGGGTATCAAATTGAATGATTTTTTAACGAAATTGGCCGGGAAAACCTATAATAACGATAATAATAACTGGATTTATAGAGTGCCAAATTGCCAAAGGATACAAGGCGCTTTTACATTATTACCCCTGGTCATTGGGCCAATATCAATCCTTAAACTTTCTCAGTTCCCTGGGGAGTATACAGCCCCGAGCTACCGTAGTGCATCGGAAGCTTTTTCAACCACAATATCAACCTCTACCCTCACAGGTACCCATTTATACTCCTGGGTGAAGAGGAGCATCATACAGTGAAATGCCTTGCTCAAGGATCACAAGTACCATGGTCGCAGCCAGGATTCGAACCCACATTCTGACGACTCGGCCATCAGAACACAAGTCTGATGTGCTAGTCCGTTCGGCCATGGCACTGAGATATCTGTTGGATATACTTTTATTTCAGAGAAGAGACATTTTTACATATTATTTGCATATTATTTGCATATATGTTTGCATATTATATGAGTATTATTAGGGCAACTACATGTACATTGAGGCCATCAACCAGAACCAGGGGGACTAAGCCAGATTATTAAAAGGACAGTATCGTCACGATCAACAGGGCATGGAATTGGAGTGCTAGTTTTAGATTAACTAAAACTGAAAATAATCACATGATAAGGTCATACTACCATTGCTGCTGCACAAGTGAGCCAGTATTTTTCAGTCAGTGTTCATCTTAAACTAGGACACCAATTCCATGCCCTGTTGAAAGTCTGCGCTGATTGTGATGATGCTGGCCCTTTAACATCGCTGTTTGTTCCCTGAAAACTTTGCACCTTTTAAAGAGTTGCCAAAGTGATTTTTGGCTATTCCACGAAGATTGAACAAATTGTGCATACTTTTTCATAATTTTCTCATGATTTACAAGATACATTGAGCAGAAACTCTCACAGGTTGGTCATTAAATGTTTATATTGAGTCCGACTGTTAGGCCCAAAAAAGTATCTGGTTTCTGGTTTCTGGTTTCTGTGCGTGTCGCCTCCGACCCACGTGTTGGCATTTTTGTCCAATTGTTGGATGGATTGGAATTCTGTTGTGCTGTGTTTTAAACCACTTGTTTACATAGGGTTATGAAAGTTTGCCCAATTTGTGAGGCGTCTCTTTAACCACCATACTTTGTGCATGGGAAATTTGGTCTGGTTCCAATAAATGTATATAACATGTATCATGTATTTCACTGGTTGGCAAAAAAAAAAGAAAAAAAGATGAACCCAAAAAGCGCGTCATCGCACTGATTTTGAAGCCGACCTATAACCAGAAATTGGAGACTTTTTTGTTGGCCTTGAATGCAGAAAGAAATCGATTTAGAGTTTGCTATGATCATTTGAATGTTATTTTCCTTGATTAGGTCATCTTTGAGGGGGTTGTGGGGAAGTCGTTTGCCGGAGATATCGCTATTGATGACATACAGTTTATTCCTGGAGTGTGCAACGGTAAATATACTGTCACGATTAATTAATTCCCTAAAGAACATAATATAACAATGAAATTGAAAAAAAGTTTGATGAAGTTAATTATCAAAGTCTTTTAATTTGTTGTTTAACTCCTTTGTCAACAGTCAAACCAAACGCTGCTGATCTATTGCAGTACGGTGTCAACACCACGTGCGACTTTGAGGTCTCCCTCTGTACATGGCAACAAGCGAGGGACGATGGTTTGGACTGGACACGTTACCAGGGAAACACGACCTCTGTTGACACAGGACCGAGTGGGGACCACACAACTGGTTCAGGTTGGTATTTAGTATCGAAAAAATATATATATTCCATCAGTTTTAATGAAAAAAACTGTTTCATATCTTTTCTAAAAATGTTCTTGAAAGAAGAGAAGTAGCCACTATTAAGGAAAAAAAGAAGTAATCTGTATTGTGTCAAACACCTATAGTTTCTTGTTTGTGGGGATGTGGAGAGTTTGTAAATTCTCCAAAATTAAACATCCAGGAGATTCACTGTTTGCAGTGACACCATGTAGATTTCTCATTCGAATAGTAAATAGTAATAGAAAAGACCCAGGCCTGCTACCCATTTTTCAGGATTTTTTACTTTTGTCACATCACACCCATGTAAAACTCAAGCCCTGACCTTATCAATTTCTTCTCCATGCCTTTCTTCTCTGTAAATCCTCCAAAATTAAACATCCAGGAGGCTTTGTCCTGTAGACCAAACGGAGACCCTGGCCCGCTGCCATGACTTTGACACTCCTCCCTTAAGACAAAATTGTTCAATGAGCCAATGAGGGCAAACATAAACCTGGACACTTAAAAGAAACGATTGGCTTATGCGATATTAAGGTTATCACTGTACTGTATATGCAAACATCAAGATTTAAGATACTAACGTAAGGAACTTAAAACATTCTGGAATCTCGCATTTTTTTTCAAACACAGGTTACTTCCTATACATCGAATACAGGCCAGTCCGAGTAGCTGGGGACTACGCCCGTCTCGTGAGCAGTTACCGGTACTTTGTCCCGACGACGGGCTCAGGAGTCTGCTTAACCTTTTGGTATCACATGTACGGCACCGACATCGGCGAATTATTCGTCTTTAAGAGGGGTGTCAACGGAGGCGCTACGGCATATGACAGTCCTGTTTGGTACTTGAGTGGCGAGCAGAGCGCCAACTCGACGGACTGGAAGTACGGGCAGGTCGGACTGAGCAGTGCCGATCATTACCAGGTATTGGGCGCCGTTTGCTGAAATTGCTCATCACTTTGTACAAAATTGGAAATTAACCAATTACAAAATGACAGAATTGTTATTATCTGAAAGCTATCTTGATTTGAAAAAAGGTAAAGGAAGGGGCGGATCCATGGTCTCAAACAAGAGGGGGCACACAGCAAAAAAGAGTTGTCCACAAAATTTACTTGCACTGTGATAAAAAAGGAGTACATTCCTCCCCTGTGCCCCTTAAAAGTACCAATAATAACAATAATAATAATTATAATAATAACTGGATTTATAGAGTGCCAAATTGCCAAAGGATACAAGGCACTTTTACATTATTACCCCTGGTCATTGGGCCAATATCAATCCTTAAACTTTCTCAGTTCCCTGGGGAGTATACAGCCCCGAGCTACCGTAGTGCATCGGAAGCTTTTTCAACCACAATATCAACCTCTACCCTCACAGGTACCCATTTATACTCCTGGGTGAAGAGGAGCATCGTACAGTGAAATGCCTTGCTCAAGGACACAAGTACCATGGTCGCGGCCAGGATTCGAACCCACATTCTGACGACTCGGCCATCAGAACACAAGTCTGATGTGCTAGTCCGTTCGGCCATGGCACTGAGATATCTGTTGGATATACTTTTATTTCAGAGAAGAGACTTTTTTACATATTATTTACATATTATTTGCATATATGTTTGCATATTATATGAGTATTATTCGGGCAACTACATGTACACTGAGGCCATCAACCAGTACCAGGGGGACTAAGCCAGATTATTAAAGGGACAGTATCGTCACGATCAACAGGGCATGGAATTGGAGTGCTAGTTTTAGATTAACTAAAACTGAAAATAATCACATGATAAGGTCATACTACCATTGCTGCTGCACAAGTGAGCCAGTATTTTTCAGTCACAGTGTTCATCTTAAACTAGGACACCAATTCCATGCCCTGTTGAAATCTGCGCTGATTGTGATGATGCTGGCCCTTTAACATCGCTGTTTGTTCCCTGAAAACTTTGCACCTTTTAAAGAGTTGCCAAAGTGATTTTTGGCTATTCCACGAAGATTGAACAAATTGTGCATACTTTTTCATAATTTTCTCATGATTTACAAGATACATTGAGCAGAAACTCTCACAGGTTGGTCATTAAATGTTTATATTGAGTCCAACTGTTAGGCCCAAAATAAGTCTCTGGTTTCTGGTTTCTGTGCGTGTCGCCTCCGACACACGTGCTGGCATTTTTGTCCAATTGTTGGATGGATTGGAATTCTGTTGTGCTGTGTTTTAAACCACTTGTTTACATAAGGTTATGAACGTTTGCCCAATTTGTGAGGCCTCTCTTTAACCACCATACTTTGTGTATGGGAAATTTGGTCTGGTTCCAATAAATGTATATAACATGTATCATGTATTTCACTGGTTGGCAAAAAAAAAGAAAAAAAGATGAACCCCAAAAAGCGCGTCACCGCACTGATTTTGAAGCCGACCTATAACCAGAAATTGGAGACTTTTCTGTTGGCCTTGAATGCAGAAAGAAATCGATTTAGAGTTTGCTATGATCATTTGAATGTTATTTTCATTGATTAGGTCATCTTTGAGGGGGTTGTGGGGAAGTCGTTTACTGGAGATATCGCTATTGACGACATACAGTTTATTGCTGGAGTGTGTAACGGTAAATATATCACGATTAATTAATTCCCTAAAGAACATTATAACAACGAAATTGAAAAAAAAGTTTGATAAAGTTAATTATCAAAGTCTTTTAATTTGTTGTTTAACTCCTTTGTCAACAGTCCAACCATCCGCTGCTGAGTACTTCAACCCCACGTGCGACTTTGAGGTCTCCCTCTGTACATGGCAACAAGCGAGGGACGATGGTTTTGACTGGATACGTTACCAGGGAAGCACGCCCTCTGTTGACACAGGACCGAGTGGGGACCACACAACTGGTTCAGGTTGGTATTTAGTATCGAAAAAAAAAATATATATTCCATCCGTTTCATATCTTTTCTAAAAATGTTCTTGAAAGAAGAGAAGTAGCCACTATTAAGGAAAGAAGGAAATAATCTGTATTGTGTCTGTAAATTCTCCAAAATTAAACATCCAGGAGATTCACTGTTTACAGTGACACCATGTAGATTTCTCATTCGAATAGTAAATAGGCCTAGTAATAGAAAATATCTATGCCTGCTACCCATTTTTCAGGATTTTTTACTTTTGTCACATCACACCCTTGTAAAACTCAAACCCTGACCCTATCAATTTCTTCTCCATGCCTTTCTTCTCTGTAAATCCTCCAAAATTAAACATCCAGAAGGCTTTGTCCTGTAGACCAAACGGAGAACCTGGCCCGCTACCCCATTTTTCAGGAATTTTTTTACTTTTGTCAAATCACACCCCTGAGTGAAATATTCCAGCCATTCCAGACACTTTTCTCATACATTCCTTCTGTCTTTAAGGTTTCTACCTCTTCACCGAAGCTTCCTCCCCTGGTGTTGCTCTTGAACGGGCCCGTCTCTTCACTCTCTCCTTGTTGCCGACGAGTCTCCGTGGCAACTGTCTCTCCTTCTGGTATCACATGACTGGCAGTACCATGGGGGAGCTGAACCTGTTCATGACCGTGATGTTGAACGACAGGGAAACAACGATATGGTCGAAAACAGGGGAGCAGGATGGAGGTTGGCTGTTGGGACAGAAGACGATAAACAGTGACCAAGATTTCTATGTGAGTTTGACTAGAACTCTGTTGTCACAAAACTGCTGTTTTCTTATCTACTTAGTGTTTATGGGATCTATATGTGGATATATTTGTTTTCGTTACATCAATATTTTCTAAGTAGTTAAAGGGGCAATATCGTCATGATCAACAGGGCATGGAATCAGAGTGCTAGTTTTAGATGAACTCAGTGACTGAAAATAATACCCCACATGATAAGGTCACATTACCGTTGCTGCTGCATAAATGAGCCAGTAATTTTCAGTCACTGTGTTCATCTTAAACTATAGGACAACAATTCCATTCTGAAGACTCAGCCATCAGAACACAAGTTTAATGCACTAAACCTCTCAGCCATGGTACTCAATACACAAGCACCATGATCCTGACCAGGATTCGAAACCCACATTCTGACGACTCGGCCATCAAAACACAAGTCTGATGCACTAAACCACTCAGCCGTGGTACTCAATACACAAGCACCATGACCTGGCCAGGATTTGAACCCACATTCTGACGACTCAGCCATCAGAATGCAAGTTCTATGCACTTAACCACTCAACCACTTCACTCCAAAAAGTATTTGACATATATGTCCCTGTGCGTCTGATGATCTTGTTTCAGCTAACATTTGAGGGCATCATTGGTAGCAGTTATTACAGTGACATTGCGCTTGATGACATAGTGTACTCAATAGGACCCTGTCCACCGGGTAAGTACTTTTTATCTGTGTTGTTCATTTACTGAAGGATGATGAGCTAATTAGAGTCTGTAAATACAGTTTCTTTATAACAATCGAGATATGTATAAAAACAGAAAGTTGAAGCTTATCGCAAGGTGATGTTAGGAAGGAGGGCCAAAGTCGTGGTACAGCTAAGCCTTTGAGAAGCCAGGTCTGTCTTTTGTGAGTCCTTATCCTGTAACAATATAACTTGGTACAAACATTCATTATGATATGTATATGTACCTAAAATTGATAAAAAATCCATCGGTTATTTTAATGGACTAAAACAACAGAAATGTAAAAACCACAATATTTATACTTAATACATTGATTCAAATAATTATAGTGCGCTGCACGTGCGCTCTTATTTTTATTATTGTGTTGGCGTTTTCACAAAGTGATGAATATGTTTAGTAAATAATTACTCATAATTACAATCGCTATGATAAAGATGCTGGCACTTTGTAATTTACGTTATTAGCTTTAGAAGGAAGCAAATTCTAAAATATTAAATGCCAATAAGTCTTTGAAATTACGATTTCAAAAACAAATCAACTTCAGAGGCGATTACCTCAACTCAGTGGCGTAGCTAGCGGGGGGGGGGGGGCGGCCTCCCCTCCCCCCTGGCTCCAGTTCCAGAATAAGTGGGCCCCCCCTAACACATGCGAATTTTTTTCACATGCTTATGGGACTGACTGACGGGCCCACCAGCAGGTAGGACTATACAGGCAGGGCCGGATTTAGACCTTGAGGGGCCCGGGGCACTTCAGGTTCGGGGGCCCCTCGACATAGAAATTAAATTACATGACAAATAAAAAATGAACTAAAATGAATGATAAACCGCATTTCTTCGAAAAAAATATAAAACTAATTTTATAATTATGACATTTTTCTTTATAAAGGAAGTCCTTAGTCTGGGGGCCCTCTGGCAGGGGGGCCCGGGGCAATTGCCCCCTTTTCCCCCTTATAAATCCGGCCCTGTATACAGGGCCACTTTTACATAAGGGCAAAAGTCGGTGTCATTGATTGGTGGGCCCCCTGGGATCCGATTCGCCCCCCCCCCCCCCCCCGGCGAACATAGCCAACTACGCCACTGCCTCAACTGTGTGGGCCAATTCATCACTTTGTGAAAACGGTGACAGTGTATTCTGTTCTGGGCATGTGATGAAAAAATAATAATATTTTTTTAGTTTATTGATAAATATCTTATTAAACAAATCGGTAAATTTCAGATGTGGATGAATGTGCCGATAGTTCATTGAATAACTGTGACACCAATGCTATGTGTACGAATACTCCTCCTGGTAGTTATACCTGCACATGTAACACTGGCTTCACTGGAGATGGAACTATGGGTAATTGCCAAGGTAATGAGATTTGTATTTTATTTTGACCAATCATTGTTTATTCTTGGTTGTCATCACGACATTATTAATGATATGTAGACGTATCTTAAATAATTAAAGTCATAAAAACGTCATCTGTACCGGTAAAATGGGCTAAAACAGTGGACGTTTAAAAGCACTATAACTCTCAAATGGAATGACGTACAGACTTGTAACTTAGCACAATAATCGATTGGATTTACTTGTACGCGTTAAGGAAGATCGGTGGTCCAGTGGTCATTGCGTCTGAATGTTAATCAAAATTTCATGAACTTGAGATCCGCCCTGAACATAACCATAATAATTTTATTACTCTTCTTTATTTTCTTTTTTATCCGTTCACGGCTCTCATCCGCGGCAAGCTATTTTTTAAATTAAACTTACTGACTTACAGACTTGTAACATTTTGCACAAACTTTTCTCCCGATATCTAGATATATCTAAAATCATAAAATCCATACAAACTTAATCAGTTCCGCTATTATGGGCTAAAACAATGAACATTAACCCTAACTCTCTAGGCATTGTACTAAAACAATAAAAATCCTTCAAAATCCTCCAACTGGCTTTGTTGTCTAGGGAGTTAGGGTTAAAAGCCTTATAACTCCATAACGAAATGATGTGCAGACTTGTAACTTGCTACAAATATTCATTATGATATGTATACTAAAATTGATAAAAAAAATCCATCGGTTTTAGTTTACCAATACGTCAATTGATAAACAGAAGACCTTAAAATAAAAAATATATCATGATTTAATTCAAACAGTATCCATGATACAAACAACGCACTATGGTAAGTCTTACAGGTTGGTGAAATTCGTGCGTCGGGTTATAAATAATTGATATAATTTTGCCCTACACCAACGTGTGTATAGCACTGTATACTCAGTGCATTCCGAGTATGTGGAAAAAACTTCACAGGCGACTCAGGTGGGATTCGAACCTAGAACCTCCTGCTTACTAGTGCAGACGTCTTAATCTCTCGACCACCGAGCTTTCCCAATGACAATTGGCTGGTTAGAATCCTATATAGCCTATCGTACAACCCGCTGCTAAGGAGGCAATGTTTACAAGCTCTGCTTCTTCTTATGCAGTATCAGTAGAGATTATCTTTATTATACTGTTGAGATTAGTGGGTACCAGCAGTGTGGAGGGGCACGTCCCTATGTGCCACAGTCACAGTGAGGGGGAGGGGTGGGGACATGTATGCTAAGCAGCCCATGTTTACAAGCTCTGCTTCTTCTTATGCAGTATCAGTAGAGATTATCTCTATTATACTGATTAGTGGGTACCAGCAGTGTGGAGGGGCACGTCCCTATGTGCCACAGTCACAGTGAGGGGGAGGGGTGGGGACATGTATGCTAATGAGCCCATGTTTACAAGCTCTGCTTCTTCTTATGCAGTATCACCATATCTTGTGCTCCTTTTTACTTCCTTTAATTCCATTACTTCCGTTGTGTCTATACGTGTAATATTTCTGTAATTAATAAGGTTATTGATAAGTTCTAATACTGTGAAAATAAAAGAACATTGAACCTTGAACCTTGAGCCTGGCTACGGGCCTCGGGGAATGGTAAGGGCGTTAATATGAAGGAGGCTAATTGGGTAAAGAGGGAGTGGCTAAAGGGAGAAGGGAAGTATATACATCATCCGCAACCTCCCTGGATCTAGGACCTCCCTGGATCTAGGACCTCCCTGGATCTAGGACCGATCTTTCCATTCAGTCCTTAATGTTGCCCTTTTTCAAGTTGATTGATAATGATATACAAAATGGATTTTTTACAAAAAGGGGTTCACTATAAACAAAATGTACCAAACATTTCTTATAAATATTAATTATTTTATTTGATAATCACAAAGAACATATCAATGTCCACACTTAATTTCCGTTAAGGCAAATTTGGCCAATTAATTAGTGTCTAATTAAATCGTGTTTAAAGGGACAATATTTTTAAAATTTGTCTACATTTTGTTCACGAATTTCTTATTCTTCTTATGTACAAAAAGGGGTTCACTATAAACAAAATGTACCAAACATCTCTTATAAATATTAATTGTTTTATGTGATAATCACAAAGAACATGTCAATGCCCACACGTAATTTCTGTTAAGGCAAATTTGGCCAATTAATTAGTGTCTAATTAAATCGTGTTTCAAGGGACAAATTGTCATATCATTCTACACTTTTTCACGGATTTGTTGTTTTTTGTACAAAAAGGAGTTCAGTATAAACAAAATGTATCAAACATCTCTGATAAATATAATTTTTTTATTTGATAATCATAACGAACATGTCAATGCCCACAATTGTGGGCAGTGTTTAAAGTGACACTTACTTTCCGTTAAATATTTCTCTCCGGAATTAATTGTTTTCATTATTGTAATTTGATACTGTAAGTAATCAAGGTAGGCAAATAGGGCCCATTAGTTAGTGTCTAATTAAACTGTGTTTAAAGGGACAATTTTTTGAATTTGTCTACACTTTTTCAGGTCTTTTGTACTTTTTTGTACAAAGGTTGTTCATTTTAAACAAAATTGTATCAAATATCTCTTATAAATAATATTTTTTTCATTTGATAATCATAACGAACATGTCAATGCCCTTAATTTTCGTTAATGCAAATTTGGCCAATTAATTAATGTCCAATTAGACAATGTTTAAAGTGACATATTTTCAAATTGATCAACAATTTTCACGTTTCCCTCTTTATTGTATAAAAAGGAGTTCACTATAAACAAAATGTTTTTGATAATCATAACAAACATGTCAATGCCCACACTTAATTTCTGTTAAGGCAAATTTGGCCTATTAATTAGTGTCCAATTAGGCAATATTTAAAGTGACACATTTTCAAATTTATAAACACTTTCACGTTTCCCCCTTTATTGTATAAAAATGAGTTCACTATAAACAAAATGTACCAATTATCTGGGATAAATATACTTTTCTTATTTAATAATCATAACGAACATGTCAATGCCCACACTTAATTTCTGGTAAGGCAAATTTTGCCAATTAATTAGTGTCTAATTAGTGGAGTGTCGTGGCCGAGCGGTCTAGCTTACCGGACTCAAGTTCTGGTGTTAGCAGCAGAATGTGGGTTCGAATCCCGTCCGTGACACTTGTGTCCTTGAGCTGAGCAAGACACATTCCTGAATGCAAAAGCGGGACGTGGACCCACGCCATGAGTTCGCTTCGCTCGCTGGTTTGCTGGTTTGGATCCCCCACACTTTCAAAATCATTCCGCCGCCGTGAACTGAATAGTATTAATTTGGCCCCTTGTCAATCTTCTCAGCTTTACACAATATACAGCAATCTGAATCCGTCTACATGGTACACAGTTCCCTAATTATAGCCATAAAATTGTCACATTACCAGCTGTACAAATAATAATTGTCAACTCCAGTAATGAGTTTTCTGGAGCGCTAGTCTTGCTTGATGACTATTAGCCAGTAATGAAACAATCAATTCAACTGTTAATATAAATCATATGATACAATCAAAATGTTATAAGCAAGCCAATTACCAAGGGCAACCATTGCGTTAATTGATAAACAGAAGACCTTAGGCCCTACAATAAAATATATATTATGATTGAAATCAAACAATATCCATCACATGATACAAACAAAACACTATGGCAAGAATTGTTGCTACAGAAAAAAAAGTTTTGTGGCTGTAGGGAATTCATTCATTCAGTCTGTTCAGATCAAGTTGCCCTTTTGGAATACAAGGGGGTTTCGGAGTCCGAACAGATCCCGTGTATACCAACAAAAAATAATTTTCAATCAAACATTTCTAATCAAAGGCGCCATACGACTCGCTGATGGTTCATCTCAGCGTGAAGGAAGGGTGGAGATCTATCATGATGGAGAGTGGGGCACTGTATGTGATGACTCGTGGGATACCATGGATGCAGCCGTTGTGTGTGCGGAACTCGGCTACTCTCGAGCGGGTGCTGCGGTAAAATCGTTTGGTCCAGGGGTTGGTAATATCTATATGGATGACGTTAAATGTACTGGCAGTGAGTTAGAGTTGCAGCAATGTGATTTTAGAGGCTGGAGTGTACATAACTGTGGTCATTCTGAAGATGCTGGTGTAGTGTGCTCAACGTCAGGTAATAATTTTTAAAAAAATTTTTTTTTAGGTGTTTGGGTACAACCCAAACACCTCTTGTTTTTGAAAAATATGGTACAAACATTAATGATATGTACATGTACCTAAAATTTATTTTAAAAAGTCCATCGGGTTTGGTTTAATGGGCTAAAACAATGGAAATGTAAAAACCACAATATCTCTTTAATGGAAAGGCATACAGACGTATTTTTTCACTATCATCTGTCCCAATATGTAGATGCACCTAAAATCATAAAAGTCATACAAACATAAGCGGTTCCGGCAGAAAGGACTAAAACGATGATCATTTGAAAGCATTATAACTCCCTAACTTGGCACAATAATCGATTAGATTGATTAGTACAAGGAAGCTTGGTACTCCAGTGGTTAATGCGTATACATCAGCGTAGCCACGGGGGGGGGGGGGCTGGGGGGCACGTGCCTCCCACAAATTTCCAGTCCCCCAGGTGCCCCCCACGAAAAGTCCTCATAGTGCCCCAAAAACAGAAAAGAAAAAGAAAAGGGAAAAAACCATACCCCTGGGCCCCCTGATAATAATAATCGATTGGATTTACTTGTACGCGTTAAGGAAGCTCGGTGGTCCAGTGGTTAATGCGTCTGACTGCTAATCAGAACTCCCCCCAAACAAAACAAAAACAAAACACAACAAAACAGAAAACTAAAAATGCCGACGCGCGGGTCTGAGGCAACGCGCGTGGACACCAGAAACTGGAGCTTTTTTTGCCTAATAAATGTCAAATATTCAAGTTTGTAAGACATCTTTCTTTATTGCCACGCATCTTAAATATCGAGGCTTATTTTCACTGGTCCGCGGTCACTGAGAAACTAAAGGCTGTCCGTTACGATCCTGCAAGCCCCGATTTCGAGTCAAATAATTGATACAGTCATGACGCCGGCCAGCCGGCCAGCCAGCCGGTAAGACTGTGCTGTCGTCCTGCCGGCCAGCCAGCCGGTGAGGCTGTGCTGCCGTCTTGCCGGCCACCCAGCCGGTGAGGCTGTGCTGCCGTCCTGCCGGTCATTGAGACTGCGTTGCCGGCAGGCAGGTTACTGAGCTATGACTAATAATGATGGTGCGCGGGCAAATGAGATGGAATAATTGTTTTAATTATTATTTTTGTGTGTATAAAGTTGACATTGTACCGTCTGATAACAAGCAGTAACAAGGTTTTTGATTTGTTTTTATATTCTTAAAAAAGAAATAAACGGTAAAACTCAAAACCGAAAATTTCATTTTATAATTTTAGCCCATAGCTCACAAATGACTACACAGCGCTTCCTGAATGCAAATGTAGGCCCCGGACCCCACGCAGTGAGCTCGCTTTGCTCGCTGGCTCGCTGGCTTGGATTTGGCCCCCACTTTCAAAATAATTCCGCCACCGTTTGACAGAATAGTATTAATTTGGCCCCTTGCCAGTACAGAATGTAAATAATTTATAATTCCAGCAAGGGAGGTTCTTGGAACACTAGTCTGGCTTGATGACTATGCCAGTAATAACACGATCAATTCAACTGGTGATATATAAAATCATATGATATAATCAAAATGCTACAAGCGAGCCAGTTACCAAGGGCAACCATTACATCAATTGATAAACAGAAGACCTTACAATAACAGAGATATCAAGATTGAATGATAAACAGTATCAATCATAATAATACAACAAAACACTACGGTAAGCCCTTTTGCAATACAAATATTTGGGTTGAATTTGATATACAAATGTGCATTATAAATGTACCAATGCACAAAATGCCATGTCATTCTCCCATGTGAACAGTTTTGATGTTTAAAAAATACTCAATTCAGTCTTTAAAGTTGCCCTTTTTCAAGTTAATTGATAACGATATACAAAATGTACACAAAATGTTGAAATTAACAGAAAACCACCACCTTCACCCACGTGATCACCAACCTGAACACACCTAATGTATATTGCATTATGAGGGCATCTAAGACAGACCAAACATAATGTAAAAGACATACAAGAATGGTATCAACCAGTTTGAACCGAAATGAACTAGACTTGTTACATCGAAACTCAAATCTGACTCGGGTCCGAGACACTAAAACGAAACCGAGCTGGACACTAATACATTTACAACATGTTTTCTCCATGCAGGAATAAATGACATATTATGCTACAGTGTGACACTAACTGGCTCCAACTCAGCTGCTGTTATTTCAACGACGACTTTTGAACCGCTCGAAAGCCAAGGAACCTGGTTCGTCGATCTCAGCAAATACTACTGCTGGGATGTCAAAGTGTCATTTGGGACGTTGATCAGAGCACAGTGTCTGTACACCATTACTGAGCCATCTAACTATAGGTTATTGCTAGCTGCAGACCACTTCACAAGACATTTAGGTGCATATGTCTCAACTCCGCTTCCAGCTGATTTCCTTTCTCTCAGTGACTCACTACAAATGGTCAGCTCTGGTGGATTTTCCATGACATGTAATTTGACTGCAGTTCCGGATGTCGGCTCGGGTACGTATTAATATAAATTGAAGTGTACAGCATTGGTAAAAATGTATGCCAATATATCAATTTAAATTAAAAAAATCAAGAAAGATGTATAGAAACCAACTTGTGGATATTTAGCTCATATAATTTTGTCATTAACTAAAACTTTGTGAAAATAATGATCACGGCCGTGATCCATTACAAATTTGTAACTTCTAAAAGAAAACTGCATGTCGGACAGAATAATTTAGTAGGATGTTTTGTACCGTCAATAACTCCACATCAAGTTTAGATTATAATTCAGTAATTGTGTAATCGGGTAGTGTACACTCCCTTAAAATTTACTCAATTTATTATCTTGATGATGCACTCTTGCCGTGCTGTCCGTGAGCTTATAAAGTACTATTTATGAGAGATTTAACCCTGACGCGACACACTGCTAGTACGCTCGCGTGCAAATATCATGTACGTGCCCAAGCTTTTTTCTGACCGTTGTTTGCGGCATTTTATAATACATTGCGTTGTTTTACAGGAGACATTTGTGGTCAAACCAACATCAACATAACCCAACCAGTTCCCTTCACTCTCGACATACCTTCAGGTCGGGTCTTTGAATGCCGTTGGTTTGTTACAAGCCCCTTGGACACATTCATCTACGTAGATGTTGACCGTATCAGTATATCAACGTATCAGAAGTTATCATTTGAGTGGGTGATTGGTAGTAATGGTATCAAGACAACTCTTATAGATGAATTCACGTTGGACACGACACCGCCGAACGGAACGTCCTTATACTTCAGCGGGAACAACATTACAATATCATTTTCATCCCCCGTGTATGTCAGAAGTGCGCCCTCATTGAGAATGATCTTACGATCTGAAGATGATGAAGGTAACAACTGAATCATAATGTTATAAAGACCACAACGTTCCAATTGTCACCGAACCATAAAGTGGTTCATTCTGTATTCCAGAAATAATGTTACCAAGAAGAATGGGCTCACAATGTTATCCAGACCATTACTTCTACCAAAAGTGTCTGTTAATGTTACCTGATGTCAAGGGCGCAACCACGTGTTGAAAGTTGGGGGGGTCCCAAGCAGCCATTGTGATGTCATGAATGACATTACTAGGATCATGTATACATAAAATACCAAAATGTTCCAGAAGTTGGGGAGGTCCACATAAAAGTAGGGGGGGTCGTGACCCACCCGACCCCCCCAGTGGTTGCGCCCTTGCCTGATGTAATCCGGTAATGTTAACTGATGTAATGATTACATGATGTAATCCGAACCCTTAAATGGGCCATAATGTGGGCCGTAAATATTTTATAGTACCCCGTTATGCTATTGCAACTGTTCCCATAGGATACAGGAGAAAAATAACAAAAATCATACCCAGATCATAAAGTTGAAACTGAGTAAAACTGTAATCAAATAAATCACAAAGGAAAACTTCTTAGGTACATAAATAAAGTCTTTTAGGCGAACTAAAAAAAACTTAATTGAGCAGGATTTGAACTAGTTACCCACAGATTATAGGCGCTCTACCAATTGAGCTATCTCATCTAATCCTAGCCCTATTGATCATTATCGAAATCTGAGTAAACGAACAAGTACAAAGATTGACATGCTGTAAACCTTTGTTTTTTAGGCGTGTGTAATGATGAGCAGATACTCTGTAAGCCGGATAGAAAGTGTCTACCAATAACAGCTGCTTGCAATGGCGCCTTGGATTGCCCGGATTTAACGGATGAAATAAGCTGTGGTGAGTGCCAACATTTATTTTTTACTGGGTGTGTTCTTAATACTTTTAGTTTTACCCATAAACACCTGTATTCTCTAAAGTCACTAACTCAAGTTTTGGGGTATCCACTAGACGTTTTGGAGAACTCCACCACTCAATCACATTTGTCTTATTTCTTGATACCAATACATATTTTTTGTATATTGTATTGAGTGATTGGAAAATAATATAAACTGAACTAAACTGAACAATGATAATCTCTTTTACCTGAAAACAATTATTTTTGCCTTTCTTCTATCCCTCTATCTTTCCTAACTATCTTCCTCTGACTTCTCTTCTGCATCTGTCTGCATTTTTCTTTTGAGTTGGGTGGCAGCATTTTCCAAGCACCATAATTACCAGTAATGATTCGAGAACACTTTATGAAACATTTATTTAACCACATTATTACATGATAAATATATCACCTTTTCAATAGTAGTGTTATATCAATGTTCTGTTAATTAATAAGGAATGTATGTTACTTCCTCTGATTTGTTGTCCAGACATATGCGGTACTTCAAATAATCATCTGCGATTTGGAGAAGCGCTTACAATTCTGGGAGAATATACCCGACAAGCAAACGGAAATCGCATAACTTACTTTGCTGTTTATTCCGGAACGTCAGTATCGTTTCCGAATACTGATGATGTTTCTTCAATCAAGTATTCGTTTAATATGCCTATCTCGTGTGTGTGGAAATTCACTGAGCCGCCAGGAAGTCGAATCCGAATAGAGATTCTTGAATTTTCCAGTTCTAATTATATTTTGAAAGTTGGAAATGGATTCGATCCTTCTGACGGAGAGCCGATTGCAGTATTGGACGAGGATTTGCTGTACGTGATGGAGGTGTTGTCTGTTGATTCGGGAGTCTGGATAGTGCTGGAATCGAAGTCGTCGTACGGATCATTGTATAAACTAAGAATTGTATTGACGGTTTATAACATGACTGGTAGGTTTTATTCGTGTTTTATATTATTGATTATTTAAGCACATAACTGCTTTACAGCTGAATTACAATAATATTACAGTTAAATGGCCTATGAAATTATAACGTTTTAACTGAAACCTAAAACAAAATTAGTAAAAAAAAAAATATATATATATATATATATAAATAAAACATTTGCGTTGTTTATATTGCCAAGTTCTTTTGAAGGATTGGCTGAACTCGAAATCCTTGGTGTTCACAGAAAACCTAAACTAAATGTCTCACCTGGAAGAATTTTACAAAATGAGCTATATTATAGGATCTTAAGATTAGGGCTGCATTGAATTGATTCACAATGTTTTTCTTTTCTGTGTTATTCGATAAAATAATTTCAAATCTATATGGATTTAAATTGAATTTTTGATTTTCTTGATCATAATTTAAGAGTGTGATGACGATCAGTTTGTATGCCCATCTGGTCAATGCCTTAATACATCGTCTATCTGTGACGGCCGACTGGACTGCGACGCTTACGTGGATGAATTAGGGTGTGGTAAGGAAAACTACAGGAGTATTTAGTTTTCTCTAAAATCTTCCAAATTATTCCTTGGAGGAGGGCAATATTTTTAATAGCTAGTCATCTAAATATTTTATATGTTTTTTTAATTTATTATTTTTATTTATTTATTTATTTTATCAATGAAGACTTTAAAGACCCAGACTAAGTGTTTTAATGATCGTATCTGTCTCTTTCTTTGTCTAAAACAAACATCGTTTTTATTTCCTATAGGCGAGTGTAGTAAACACTATTACGCATGCACACCAGGAGACTGTATCCCAAGGTACCAGCTATGTAACGGACAGAATGACTGTAGGGACTTCACAGACGAGTTGTTGTGCGGTTAGTACATGCAATTACCATCCTGTTAGAATAGTCTATCTCAGTAACGATGTTCAATTAAACTTCTATCCCTCTATATTTCCTAACTATCTTCCTCTGACTTCTCTTCTGCATCTGTCTGCATTTTCTTTTGGGTTAATGGCAACATTTTCCAAGCACCATAATTACCAGTAATGATTCGAGAACACTTTATGAAACATTTATTTAACCACATTATTACATGATAAATATATCACCTTTTAAATAGTATCATCACGAACTCTATTGCACCCGCTTCACCAACCTAATCCCTGCAGCAGAATCCATTTCAGCACTACTTAAGCATCATCACCCACCAGAATCCAGCATTTTCCTGAAGACGGTCAGAGCACACTGACCGAAACGTCAAGAGAGATTATTACTTGGTGTTACTGCAAACCTATGCTATAATTATCACATAATACATGATAAATATATCACCTTTTCAATAGTAGTGTTATATCAACGTTCTGTTAATAATGAAGCTGTGTTACTTCCTCTGATTTGTTGCCCAGACATATGCGGTACTTCAAATAATCATCTGCGATTTGGAGAAGCGCTTACAATTCTTGGGAAAAAAAACTTACAAGACGGAAATGCAATCACCCAATTTGCCGTTTATTCTGGAATGTCAGCATCGTTTCCGAATACTGATGATGTTTCTTCAGTCAAGTATTCGATTTTTTTGCCTATCTTGTGTGTTTGGAAATTCACTGAGCCGCCAGGAAGTCGAATCCGAATAGAGATTCTTGAGTTTTTGACTTATAATTATATTTTGAAAGTTGGAAATGGATTCGATCCTTCTGACGGAGAGCCGATTGAAGTATTGAACGAGAATGTTTTCGACACGATGGAGGTGTTGTCTGTTGATTCGGGAGTGTGGATAGTGCTGGAATCGAAGTCGTCGTACGGATTATTGTCTAGACTAAGAATTGTATTGACGGTTTATAACATAACTGGTAGGTTTTATTCGTGTTTTATATTATTGATTATGCACATAACTGCTTTACAGCTGAATTACAATAATATTACAGTTAAATGGCCTATGAAATTATAACGTTTTAACCGAAACCTTAAACAAAAGTAGTTTAACAAAAACAAAAACAAACATTTAAGTTGTTTATATTGCCGAGTTCTTTTTAAGGTTGGCTGAACTCGAAATCCATGGTGTTCAAAGCCTAAACTAAATAAGAACTATATCATAGGATTAGGGCTGTTTTTCTTTGCTCTATTATTCGATAAAAAAATGTTGAATCTAAATGGCTTTAAATTGAATTTTTCATTTTCTTGATCATAATTTAAGAGTGTGATGACGATCAGTTTGTATGCCCATCTGGTCAATGCCTTAATACATCGTCTGTCTGTGACGGCCGACTGGACTGCGACGCTCACGTGGATGAATTAGGGTGTGGTAAGGAAAACTACAGGAGTAATTAGTTTTCTCTAAAATATTCCAATTTATTCCTTGGAGGAGGGCAATATATGTAATAGCCAGTCATCTAAATATTTTAGATGTTTTTTTTTAAAATTTTTAAATTTAAATTTATTTATTTATTTATTTTTTATCAACGATGACTTTAAAGACCCAGACTGAGTGTATTAATAATCGTATCTGTCTCTTTTTTTGGGTATAAATCAAACATAGTTATTTATTTCTTAGGTCGGTGTGATAAAGACTTTTACGCATGCGTGTCAGGAGACTGTATCCCAAGGTACCAGCTATGTGACGGACAGATAGACTGTGGGGACTTCTCAGACGAGTTTTTGTGCGGTTAGTATAAGGATCAAACTGATACCCAAGGTTTTGTTGGTGTCAGACTATGTTCAGGTTAAACATTACACTTAATGTCAGACATAGGCTATCAAATAAATGCAGCTTACTGGTTTATATTTCTTGAATATCCTTTATAAAAAGGAAATGTGTAAACCAGCAAAGAGAAGTTAATTTGAATTAGTTACATCATTGCATTTTATTTAAAGGTCTCTCAGTCAATATCATAATTATCCAAATCGATGGGTCAACTCAGTTTATAAAAAAAACGAAGTCTAAAAATTGCAATGACAAAACAAAACACTTAGTACGCCAATGTAAACTGGAGACACTGACCATATCTATTTGGACAGGCTATGGGAGTACCACTCAATTTGTTTAATTGATTGGAGTAGGCGTAATGAGGACACACCGTAAATGTGTTTTACCTGATACAAATTATGTTTACACACTGTAAATATGACATCCTTAAAGTAACTTGTGGCATTCTGGGCAAGTATGAACGACATTTTATTCATCTGTCTAAATTAAGACGTCGCTTTTACAAACAATGAGTTTCATATAATACCAACAGTACATGTAATTACCATCCTGTTAGACTGGTCTATCTAAGTAACGATGTTCAACTAAACTTCTATCCCTCTATATTTCCTAACTATCTTCCCCTGACTTCTCTTCTGCATCTGCCTGCATTTTCCTCTTTTTTTTTCAAAGCACCATAAATTACCAGTGGCGAGAACACTTTATGAAACATTTATTTAAACACATTATTACATGATAAATATATCACCTTTTCAATAGTAGTGTTACATCAACGTTCTTTGAATAATGAATCTATGTTACTTCTTCTGATTTGTTGCCCAGACATATGCGGTACCTCAAATAATGATCTGCGATTTGGAGAAGCGCTTACAATTCTTGGGTACTTATCCTTAGGCAGAAATGAAATCATCCAATTTGCCGTTTATTCTGGAACGACAGCATCGTTTCCGAATACTGATGAAGGGTATACTTCGCTTGATGTGTGTGTTTGGAAATTCACTGAGCCGCCAGGAAGTCGAATCCGAATAGAGATTCTTGAATTTTCCAGTGATAATTATATTTTGACAGTTAGAAATGGATTCGATCCTTCTGACGGAGAGCCGATTGCAGTATTGGACAGGAATTTGCTGTACGAGATGGAGGTGTTGTCTGTTGATTCGGGAATCTGGATAGTGATGGAACCGAAGTTGTACGGATTATTGCATAAACTAAGAATTGTATTGACGGTTTATAACATGACTGGTAGGTTTTATTCGTGTTTTATATTATTAATTATTTAAGCACATAACTGCTTTACATCTGAATTACAATAATATTACAGTTAAATGGCCTATGAAATTATAACGTTTTAACTGAAACCTTAAACAAAACTAGAAAAAGAAAAAAATAACATTTGCGTTGTTTATATTGCTTTTTAAGGTTGACTGAACTCGAAATTCATGGTGTTCAAAGAAAACCTAATCTAAATCTTTCACCTGGAAGAATTGTATAGATTTTTTTTCTTAAGATCATAGGATCTTAAGATTAGGGCTGTATTGAATTGATTCACAATATATTTTTTTTCTCTAATTTTCCATAAAATAATTTCGAATCTAAATGGCTTTAATTTGAATTTTGAATTTTCTTCACCATAATTTAAGAGTGTGATGACGATCAGTTTGTATGCCCATCTGGTCTTCAATGCCTTAATACATCGTCTATCTGTGATGGCCGACGAGACTGCGACGCTTACGAGGATGAATTAGGGTGTGGTAAGGAAAACTACAGGAGTAATTAGTTTTCTCTAAAATCTTCCAAGGCGGGCAATATTTGTAATAGCCAGTCGTCTAATATTTAAGACTTTAGAAACCCAGACAGAGTGTTTTAATCATTGTATCTGTCTCTTTCTCGGTCTAAAACAAAGATCGTTTTGTATTTCCTAGCTGGTTGTGGTGAACACTATTACGCATGCGCATCGGGAGACTGTATCCCAAGGTACCAGATATGTAACAGACAGAATGACTGCGGAAACTTCTCAGACGAGTTTTTGTGTGGTTAGTATGATGATCAAACTGGGATCCAAACTTTGTTCAGTTTAAACATCAGATGAACATTCAGATATATTTCTTAAATATCCTTTATAAACTCGAAAATTGCAAAACTGTAATGGCAAAACAAAACACTTAGTACGCCAATGTAAACTGGAGACACTGATCATATTATTTAATTAATACATGGACGGGCTGTAGGTGTACCACTCATTTGATTACATTTGTTTGTAGTAGGTGTGGTGTGAACATACTGTTAGTTTACCAATAGCGCGTAGCTGACACGAGTGTATATGTAGCCCTACCCAGGAGCCTTTTTGCATGACGTCATGTTTTCACCTCAGTTTATTGTCAACGTGACTTTGAGGTGATTTGTTGTTATGGCTTTTTTTCCCAGGTTTTTGCGAAAATGAGCTGATTTGGATAAACTCCAGTGCTCCATATTCACTTGAGCAAATCGACAAGGGCCTGATATGCCTCTGGGTCATAACCTCTGACCCCGGGTTCAGAGTGCAGTTTGAGTTCTTCGACCTCCCTCGTTGCGTCATTACCATCGGTGAGGGCTCACTAGAGACTGTGACCATCATCAAGACGATTGGTCGATACGACGCGTCTTTCCCACCATTTATATCGTTGAGTGGCCCGTCAACATGGATATCAAAACATACGTGTAATTACGAGGCAAGCACTACCAAGATCGACATACGTCAGTACACTGCAATTGGTAGGTGCTTTGTCAGTAAGGTGCTTGTTATTATTAATGTTTCGAACTGTTTCATGAAGAGCTAGTATCATCTAAATAAAATCAGTTGCCATTTAAATCACCAATTAATCAATAATTAGATATGACTAGTACGGATGAAGTTCCGTGAAGGTTTGTATCACAAAATATTCATAATAACGGAACGACAATTGCAATACGTCTGTTATTACCTCCTTTCCTCAAAAGAAAAATCCACAAAACTCAAGCATTAAATTAAAACAATTAAATTAAAACTCAAATAATTAAAACAATAGAACTAAAACTAGTTATTCTATCATTTTGATTTCCAGTACTGGTTCGATTTCCATCCGTATTAAACTAAAGGATACAAATTGTAATTTGATTTTAACAAATATTAATTTCAAGATAAAAGCTTATAGCATATCGATATTTTCTGACCACCAGAATGTGCACAAAATGAATTTTCGTGCACCTCGGCTCCAAGATGTCTCCATGAAACAGCCGTCTGCAACGGGTGGGGAGACTGCCCTGAGAAAGAGGATGAATATGGCTGTGGTGAGGGTTCACGGATATTCATTTCTTTAAATTGTTCTCATGCTATACAGGGTGTCTTAAAAAACGGAAACCGAAATTAATCTGTTTATTTCTCAGATACTGCTCAATTTTGTTTAAAATGGTAACCACCATCTATTACTTAATGATGTCCTCTTTCTTATGACACCAAGAAATCCATGCTACCATCACGGATGACTGAGCACAAAGTTGTGCAATGGACCATGTCAGAAATGGCTTTGCACCACATGCACCACAGGTCTATTCGCACAGTGTTCAGCTTGTCTAAAAATAATTAAGAACAACAATGACCAGTACGTAAAGACCAAAATCTTTTTTTCAATGATTAAACAGTTGGAGGCTTATCCCTGTCCCAACCTAACCCCAGTGTCCTTCAACATCCCCCCATTTCTTTCAACGCAAACGTCTGTCCTGGTTCTCATTGCTCTGACCGCATTCCTGATTACGTCTCTCTGTCCTCTTAAGGTCTCAACTGCAGCCACGATTCTGGTCCGTAGGTGACGTGTAAACTTTGTCCTTAAGATGCCCCCACAAAAAGAAGTCACAGGGCGTGAGGTCCGGGGACCTTGGTGGCCACTCAATCACATGGTTTAAAGCAATTACTCTCATGTTAAAAAGGTGCCTTAGTCTGTTCCTAACGATAATCCGCCGATGAGGTAGAGCTCCGTCATGGGCCCACCATAATCGCCGGAACACCCCGCCTTCTTGTTGCTCGAAGTGTTCCTGCAACTGTGGAACGATTTCGTTGTCAATCATCTCAAGGTACCATTCCCCATTAAGATTGCCATCAAAGAAACAGGGTCCGATGAGTGTGCCATTTCCACAGAGGCCTATCCAAAGAGAAATCTTCTCCCTACTCATGTTGACGTCGAAATTGAAGGGAGGCGGGTTATGTATCGGTGCGTATTCACGGACATTCTGGTTATTAACTCTGCCGTTCATAAAAAAAAACGCTGCTTCATCCCCCATCACAAGGTGCTCCAAGAATCTGGGCTGTTGGTCAAGTAACCACTGGCAAAATCTTAGTCGTCTGGGTAGATCCGCATCAAGGAGTTCGTGACGCCTTTGCATTCTGTACGGGTACCATTGGATGTGGAGTGTCGTGGCCGAGCGGTCTAGCGCACCGAACTCAAGTTCTGGTGTTGCCAGCAGCAGTGTGTGGGTTCGAGCCCCAGTCGTGACACTTGTGTCCTTGAGCAAGGTACTTAACCATAATTGCTTCGTCCTTCGGATGGGACGTAAAGCCGTAGGTCCCGTGTGTTGTGTAATGCACGTAAAAGAACCCAGGATACTTATCGTGAAAGTGTTTCTGGTTTAGCGCCTCGGAATAGGAAACTAGATTGATGGCGCTTTACAAATGCAGATTGGATTGGATTGGATTGGATGTCCAGTCGCACAATCTTGTTGAATGATGAAGGTGAGATTGCTAACCCGTTCCTCTTGACAGAAACATGAAGGTCTCTTTTCAGCAACTCACGGACTGCCCTGATGTTCTCATTCGATTGGGCCGTTCTTCGTCGACCAGAACGACCCTTGCTGAAGTTCAAACTTGTACCCTCCCTACGGTACTTCCTAATGTTCTTCCAAATTGTTGACTTTGCGGGAACAGCACGGTCTGGAAATCGCTCTGCAAATTCATCAGCGACTTGATGAAGGCTTCCAGTTCTCATCCACTCAGTCACAACGAAAACACGCTGCTCTGTTTGTGAGTTGCATCTTGCAAGGTTTTAGGTTTTCTGAGCAAGTGGACCGCTTTTGAGACTTTTAAAGGGGTATGATAAAATTGGCATGCGGGCCAACATTGCGTAATTTAGGACCACTAAAGCCCTGCACTGGGCAGTCTTGGTTTAACACAAAAACATCCATCTGGTGCGAAGCCATTTCTGACATGGTCCGTTGCACAACTTTGTGCTCAGTCATCCGTGATGGTAGCATGGATTTCTTGGTGTCATAAGAAAGAGGACATCATTAAGTAATAAATGGTGGTTACCATTTTACAAAATTGAGCAGTATCTGAAAAATAAACAGATTAATCTCGGTTTCCTTTTTTTTAAAGATACACTGTAGAGAGCCGAACTATTTATGTTAACAAAATCCCCAAACCGTTTTGTACAACCAAAGATTGGAAACGTGACGTCACATTTTAACAATTAACTCACATTTTTGAAAAGAATTAGTACGTTTCAATGACTGCCTGACCGAAAGCAAACATTCTAACAGGGGATGTGTTTATTTTTACCTTAACAATTGACGGAGGGGATACATAGTGTAATTAATTGTGGAGTCAAGTCTTGTCGAGTTATATGTAAATAATTCTGTATATTTCCCCATCATTTTATTAAGGAAATCTATGCCAACATTTAATTCATTGTTGAAGTGATACTGTATTACAGAAGCAACATAGCCCTCTATAAAATATTTTTCTCTTCTCAATATCAGGAAATTGTACAGGAAGTCAGTATTCTTGTCGTTCTGGGACAGGCTGCGTCTTGAAATCTTCGGTGTGTGATGGCATAAATAACTGCAATGATATTTCTGATGAATTTGATTGCGGTAAATATTCTTCTCTATCTCTATCTCTATCTCTATACATTATTTTGTTAACGGTTAATAATATTCATTTACAATTTTGCAACATTTGTTTTTGCAACACATTATGACAAATAAGTTAATTATTGTAAGACGAATAGCGTCATTATCAAAAGGCAACTTAGAACGGAATATAATTGATAAATTGCTCTTTTTATAATTTGTAAATTAAGTTTTTATTATTGTTTTCATGTTTACTTCTAATTTTGTTTTGTTCATAACCGTACTTTAATAACCAAAAACGTAGTAATTTAGACGGAAAAAACATTGCTCTTCGTATTTAATTTTTTTTTTTTTTTTAATGTATATATTTTTTAATTACCGAATTTTCATGGTGAATAATGTGCTACAAATGAGGTATGTTGCTGATCCAAAACAATTGGTGACTTATCTCCATATTGAAGAAGGGCCCTTCCGCGTCTCAGAGTTTGAGAAAACCAAGGAAACCTCAAGCTAAGCAAAATTTGTGGACCTGATGAAATAACTCCTGAATTTATTAAGCTTTGTGATTTAGACAATGTGCAATCAAGCCCATATGAATAGTAAAAAATAGAGAAGTGGGCATTACAGAACATAACTCCAATACCAAATCAAATCTAAATCAAACAGATAACTATAAGGGAATACGTTTGATATCAGTCGTTGCCACACTTTACAACAAGATTATTCTGAATAGAATCAGACCTGCTATCGACCCACACCTGCATGAGAACCAAAATGGCTCCAGAGAGAAGAGGTGGAGTTTAGCCCAGATATTAGCCCTAAGGAGGGTTATCGAGGAAGTAAAGAAGAACAAACAGGTAGTGTCTCCGGATGGAGAGAGGAGTTTTCTCTGAAGGTGTACTCCAGGGCGATGCACTATACCTCTTTATCATCATACTGGACTATGCAATGAGACAGGCTGTCAATGGCAAGGAAGAGGAGATGGGCTATAGAATAAACCCCAGACCGAGTAGGAGAGTTCGCCCTGCATTGAAGTCTGAACAGATCTGTCAAGCACAAGAGCTTCTTTGCAACGTAGAGAGCGAATGTCAAAAGGTATGGTAGGCATACGGCTGAACGTCAGAAAAACCAGGTATATAGCATACAGCATCATGAGGGCACAGGCCTCAAAGAAAACAGCCGGGACATACTAGACAGGCAGCGTGAATTTAATATCTTTGGTCATAGATTGATAACACAGGCAGATACATCAAGGTGATAAAAGCTCTGGCATGGAAAGCACTTCACAGTATGAAAAAGGTTATGTTGTTGAGTGGAAGCCTGAAACTACAGCTCTTCATGGCTACTGTTGAATCAGTACTACTCCATGGATGTGAAGCCTGGACATTAACATCAGCGCTTGAAAATCAACTAGACGACTGCGACACCAGAATTCTATGTGAGGTATTTGGTGTCAGGTGGGAGGAGTACATGTCCAATTTAGATCTCTATGCAGAATAGATCTGTATATACAAGAACACTCAAGTTTGCCGGGCACTGTTATCGTCACCCTGAGCTGTCCGTCAGCAAGCTTGCACTATGGGAGCCCAAGCATGGTCAAGCTGAAAGTATAGTGGACATCTTACCTACATGGACAAGCTGCGCAGGGACACAGGCTTAAGTACAACAAATGAGCTATTTAATAACCTGCATGAAAGTGCAATTTGGAGTCTTATATCTCGTAACATCGTGCCCTAGGACTCGACACCCTTCGACGTAGAAGAAGGTGACCTAGTAGATCTTCATCACAGCCCACTTTTTTCTTCAATACAAATTCATATAACCAAGCCGAGGCTGGAAGGGGAAATACTCTGTTCCCTTTTATGTTTTGATAATTAGCGTTATACTTGCGTATGCAGGGAATCTTACAAAGATGACCGCGGCATGATAAAGGTCGATATATTTGTATACTGTTTTTTATTTCAAGGACTGTGTAGAAATGGTCTGGTCGAAATCAACGGTAATAATACAACAATGATTTCAACACCACACTGGTCGCTATCGTACCCTGCAAACACTCAGTGTCTGTGGCTGGTGGTGGCAGAAGTGGGATACCATGTGATCATTTCTTTCCCTGAGTTTCATCTACGATACTACTACGATTATCTGGACATTGGAAACGGACGCATGTTTCAAAATTCATATTTGAGGCTTGATGGGTGAGTTTCGCTGTTGTTTTTCCTCAACAAAATGCGAACAATTTACATGTTTGTTTTAAAATATTTTTATGATTGTTTTTCAGAGGTCAGTATCCATTGAAAACCGCCTCGACAAAAAACGAACTTTTTATGATTTCCAGATCAATTATAGAGGGGAAAGGATTCAATCTTGATGTTAAACAGATGCGGGAAGGTAAATTTGTTTGTGGATTTGTTTACGACAACAATACAACAAATATTTAAAGATAAAACATTAGTATTTCATTAATTAAAATGAAATAAATTAAAATTGTAATTTTAAAATAAAACTGATAATGTTATCAATCTTAAGAAATAATTTTGCCTCAGAGGCAGTTATTTTTGAGAAGCGCGAAATCATTGAATAATGAATTGTTGCATTCTCTCTGTTTATCCATTCGCGACACAATAAGCTGAAACGTTCACAGGTTTGTTTTAATGTATGTTTTGATTCAAAGTAAGGAAGAATACTCTTACAAGAAGTTTTGTCAATACATAAATAAACCAAATCATTGTTTATCACTCGAAGAAAGAATTCCATCAATTAATGCTAATCGCGGTACCCACTGCTATAGGAACCTGCCAGCCTATTGTCATCAGACAAGGTTCAGTGGTCGAAAGGTTAAGACGTCTGCACTAGTATAGACCAGGAAGTCGTGGGTTCGAAACCCGCCAGAGTACAATCCACAGACACTCAAAAGCACTACGTCGGTGTATAAGGCAACAAATCAATAGTTTGTCACTCAAAGTAATAATGTCTTTAAATGCTAATGTTGAGCCATTCCTTATATTTACTCAGTGAAATTTATGTTTAGTACATGATAGCAGATCTTTGTATCAATTACTCTATAATTATGCCTGGTTCGGCGTTCCATAGACGGAAGGGTGCACTCCTCATTAGAACATTTTTACATACGATGCTGCAAAATAATATGTTTCTATAAATAATAGTTGTCTGAAGTCCGCCCTGTTTTCCACCGTCAGAGGATTGACCTAAGAAGTTGGTAGTTTATTTTGAAGCGAAAAGAAGGTGATTTTGGTTGTGCATGTGACAACTTGAATCTGTTAATTTATATTCAACACTGTTGGTTGTAACTTGAAAATCCTCGGGGTAGAAATTAGGTAGCACTGGGGATAACATTTTATTGATAGGAGCTGAACATTTTGCACGAAGTAAGTTTTGTCTATTTAACTTTTTCTAATCAAGATTATAATTTTTGCTTTAAATTAAATTGTTGCAGTTAGCTGCGGAGAGGATGAAGTAGCGTGTAACACATCTAATCTGATCTGCGTCCAAAATAACCCGTTTGGAAGAAGTCTACCTTTCTGCTTTCTTTCAGGTTTGTTTATCAAGGTGTAAAAAGAGATTTAAATCAAACTAAGTCAACGGCCGCGCCGCTAAAATGGTAGGAGAACGAGAATGACAAATGTAGGGCTACATTTTTAGGAGGTGACCAATGTTATAGTTCCTGAAAGTACATTCCCCGATGCCTCCAACAGAACGTGTCTGGTACTCAGTAGATCTTTTAAACTGGGGCGCCCTCCATTGACAATTTATTGTTAGCACCAACCTGACCAGACACTTTTTTGAGCAAAAGACACTTGCCTCAAAACAAAATGGAAGCATTTTACATGTGCATATAAATACGTTGCTCAGTTGATATCTATCGATAGAATTTCATGCAATATTTGTCCTTTTTTAAGGATACGGTCGAACGCTCTTAACGTGGTCGTAAATATTGAATAAAGTTAATTTTGTTTCAGGATTATGTGGTGCAAGTATAATTGATCTAGTACGGCCTAATGCTTCATTTGATCTGAGGTCTCCCCGCTACCCTTTGAACTATCCAGAAAACGTTGGATGCTGGTGGCAAGTCTACCTTTCTTTCGGATCCATTGCTTATAATATATCCATTGAAGTCGTATCTTTCCTAACGGAGACAGAGCGCGACTTGGTACATATCAATTCGTACGGCCAGGAAAATAAGTCGTTTGTGTTGCACGGAGCGACAAAAGTGCGTTCAATATTATTGGAGGCTTACGAGGTTGATGTTTCATTTATTGGTGATTCGACTGTGGAGTATAGTGGTTTTCATCTCAGATTGACACACGATGATTACGCAGGTAGGTTATATCTTATTTGAATGAAAATGTACTAAAATACCGTAAAATAAGGAATCTAGCATAAAATCTTGTATTTTGAAAGATGGATTTCCAGTATGTCAGATTACTAAGATTGTGTTTTGAGCTTAATAACTCGTTAGCAGTGACAATAAACCCCAACATAAATGTTAATTGTTTTACAATATGCACAAATCTGCCTTTCATATGCATTCACTAACGCAAAGAGGAAAATTAATGGGACAAAAGTGATTTAGGCTGAGGGGTCTTAGGAAAAAGATAATTTAGCTTTGTTTATAGAGCTAATCTTTGTTCGGATCGTTTCGTGATTTGTGATCGACCCTTGGTGTTTGATAAGTAACATCTATCAGTCAAATAATTCTGAAGATTAGTTGTCCCCATGCCTGATAGGGTAACAATAATAGTCCAAATGTGTTCTCTGTAAGGTGAAAACCTGGGCTAGAGTAACAACCTCCATTTTGTATACAGATACATATCATTGTTTCAACGGTCTGGACTGCGGTGACGGTTTATGCTTACAAGACAGCGCCAGATGTGATGGGTTTAAAGATTGTCAAGGAAACGCAATAGACGAACAGGGTTGCGGTAAGACGCCATGTTTGGGGGATTTAATTTAAAGTCCCATGCTCGTCGATTAAATTTCCAGATATATTTTATTTCCGTATCATACACTTCCGTACGTTCAGCCCTGTCCAATCGGAAAACTCTTTTTGTCAACAAAAAACGTCCGCCACATTTGTAATTTTTAGGATGCTAGTGTATCATGATTTTATGTTTGTAGCGCCCCGTACCAAGAAACTCTTCGTTGTCACCAAAACAACCGTTCTGCCATGTTTGGGATTTTATGGATGTTTGTATCTTAATTTGAGCAATGATGATAAAAGTGAGTCTCGAACGGAAAACCTTATGGTGACAATTACATATTCTGTTTGTAGCGCCCTCTGCCGGTTGATCAATTTTAAACTTTCTTTCTTTCGTCCTTATTTACATAGACAATATCTCCTGTCCTGCGTTTTATCAATGTAAGAAATCCCATGACTGTAAGTATCTATCGAAGCTTTGTGACGGACATGAAGACTGCCCTCAAGGAGATGACGAGAAGGAATGTGGTAAGTCCATGTTTCACCTCTTGAGGGCGCTCATTCACTTACTACCGCCATAAGCTCAACCTCGTCCCCATGGCCGGGTTTACCTCGTTTTCACTACGAGAACATGGTGGCAAACAGGATTTTGCAATGCTGATTGGTTTTCACAAACAAAATTAATATGCAAAACCAGTTTAAGTACGTTTCTAGGAAATGAAATCTTTAATTTGTTTATTCATAGTAAGATGTTTTGATTATAAATAAACATAAGGTTTATTTAGCCCTAAACATATCTCACGATATGCAACAACGTTAATTCTATCACCGTGGACTATTCCAAGAAGTGCGTAGAATGAGAGTGACGACTGATTATAAAGATTCAGACTTTGTCAAACTCGGCACGAAAGGAAGAAAAATTTATACTAAAAAATATATAGAGGGTTGTGGATATGAATATTTGATGCTAGATGTGTTGTATGATTTATTATAAGAAGTTTTAACATCCAATTAAGAAGGTTAAACAAAAGTGAAAATGATAATAAAATACAATATTTTTTAAGTTGCAGGGATTTATTTCTGAATAACATAAAAAATGTATGACATGGGGTCAAGAAAAAATAAAATTGATGTTTATATTGATTTAAAGAAAGTTACGAAACAAAATTAATATAATTGTATTAATAGTAAACGTAATACAAATGTTGACGAAGTTTACATAGAAAATATAAAACAGTGTAAGAGTGGGTACCAGTTAACGTTGGTAATGAAACCTCAACAAGAATTAAATGAAAGTTAATAGAAGAATGGTGTGCCTTGCTAGTTGGTATAGTGACGATGAACAGCGTATAGAGGGCGCGCACGCAGTAACCATTAAAAACATTAAAATGATGCTGTATTGACTGTGCGCGCACGTACATAACCACATGACATGATGCATAGTACAAGCGCCGCGCGGTCAATAAACTATAATATGACATGCCAAACAATGGACAAGATGTATCAGCATGAAGCAGCACAAATATGGCTAAAAGTACTAAACAAAAAACTACCAAGACGAGCAACCAAAAGGGCGATAGTCTAAATTAAGAAAAAGACAATAGTATATGAAAATCACAAAAAACTTAGTGAAATCAATACAATGTGAACCGACGACGATGAAAGAAGATAAATGAAATGTAGAGACGAACTATAGCCTAGTACAACAAGATGGAAGCAACAAGGGCAATGGTGGACTGCGAACCAATAAACACCAAAATAATGGGACATAAGGAAGCAGTGTATGCCAGCACATGGAGGGTGAAAGGGTAAGCGAAAGATAACAAGATGTATTAAAGGGAAAAAGTCGACAAAAAATTGAAACTAAAAACACTAGAGGTCATTACTAAGTTATTAAAGTACCTTAAAAGATAATTAAAAAGAGGAGACGTTGAAGTGTATTGATATATGTATACGTGAAACAGTTTAATTAAGCCAAGTGATTAATCACAATTTAGGGATTAAAGTAAAATTAGCAAAAACTATATTACGTTAGACTAAGAATCATTAAATTCATTCATTAAGAATTCATTAAGACTAAAGCTAATAATAAGCACAAAATAATTGTTTGAAAATAAAATAAAATAAGAGAAATTATAAGAAAATGACTACTAAATTTTTAAAATAAATTTATTCACAGATGGAGTAGCGATGGACAAGTGTAATGTCACGGACGACATGTGTGATATATGAAAAGAATTGATCTGTAGTGAACTTATGGAGAACAGTAAACAAGACAAATATAGCGGTAATAAAAGGCAAAACGGTCACGTGTAAAATGCGAGGAGGAAAACAACAGTCAGGCCAGTGATTGAAAAAAATATAAAGAATTGAATGATGATGGAAAACATGGAAAATTACATGTGGATTGTGATACAACAATTAATTACTAAGGAAGTACAGGATGTATCAAAATTTGTGACGAGAAAAAAATGAAAAGTAATACGAAAAACGACTAAGGAAATAATGCATGGATGGAAATATATGTGATACTGGACAGGTAAAGGAAACAATACATGGATGATGTAAAAAGTAAGTCTAATAATTTAAGGTTTGAAAGAGCAGATTTTCTTGTGAAGTTTGCTACTAGTGCAAAACAGTTGTTTAAGTTTGACATTATTAGATGAAACTATAAACATAGAGAAACGGTTCTTGATAAGATGTTTGTATTATTTTGTTAATAACCTTACGAGCATATAGAAACTATTATTACTGGTTTTGTTAAACTTAACAGTACAAAATATTGGTTTAACGTTACAATTAGACAAAAAAGGTTTGCGGGAAAAAGTATCATGATATTTAAGCTTAAATCTGTTGATAAAAGACTTATGAAAACCGCATTTGAGGAGATTAAGCGTATTGTTATATTTTGTTTAACCCTGTCAGGCGTGGGGGGGGGGGGGGGGCTCAATGTGCCATTTTTGACATTTTTTAAAATAACTTCTCCAGAACGCTATATCTATCCAAACTGAAATTTCCTGACTGTTCCTCAGTCCTCACTATTCTTTGAGAACCCCTCACGCAAAAATCAATGATAATGGGTAGTCCTGGTTGCCATGAAATCCGTTTATTTTGAACAGGTCCAACTGAATTTCCATTTTTTTTAATACTAAAATGTTGATGGCCTCATGGCCTCATTCGATAGATCGTGTCAAACCGAACATGTCTACGAAGTTTCATGAAGAATACAGAAATACAAACAGGGGCCACAATGAGCCCCCTCACCCAGGTCTGAGAACGAAAAATGCTAAGGCTTGATAGGGTTAAAACGTCGTCAAATGTTTTATGATTCATTTTATTCAGAATAAAGAATGTCAAATTATGACATAATATATAGGACTAATATCTACATGCAGTGTGTCGAAAGTCGGTTGGCCTAGTCCCGGCCTCCCTACTGCAGCACACACTATTCTTTCTAGACGTGTATCAGACTCATAAACTTATTTAAATAGCCAAGTGTTTTTAGAT
Source organism: Zoroaster sp. YZ-2022 (assembly GCA_029582265.1). NCBI lineage: Eukaryota > Metazoa > Echinodermata > Asteroidea > Forcipulatida > Zoroasteridae > Zoroaster > Zoroaster sp. YZ-2022. The sequence continues at coordinate 61,594,477 of CM055817.1, forward strand.
ATGGAAATCGTCCCGAAGTTCCAGGGAGAGAGAGTAGTGGGATCGAGAAATATCGATACAGCCTGGTGACGAGGTTGCGATAAGTTCATCTCTGCCAACAAGTTCAAGCATGCGAATATGATTTTTAATTTTTTTTAAATTATCATCCCGGGGGATAACAATTTATTATCAATAGTTCATAATCAATCATTTAAACATTTAAACGATGAGATTATAAGTTTATGCGTAACAGTACAGGTAATTAATACTTATTGGTCTTGGCAAAGTACAGAGAAGAAATCCCATTTACGGTAAAAATTCGCCATGTTATCTTTACAACTGTACATCAATTTTTCCATAGAGTAATAATTCTTAAGATCTTTTTTGAAAATTGAAAGAGATGGTTTTTTCTTGGTCATTTTCCTTGATCATTAATAGGATCAAGTTAACAGCTTTACACTCAAAGTCAGTTTTACCAAACAAGAATACTTCATTTTCTAAGATGATGTTAAAATTAGTTTTATCCTTGATCCACGAAACAACTGAAGTATAAAAGGAAATTGTTGAGTCACATGAGCAAAACAGATGGATTAGAGTTTCCTCTTCATTGTTACAAAAGGTACATAAATTCGTGTTCGACTTGTTAATTTTGAAAAGAAAATAATTTGTACCTAAAATCCTGTGTGTTAGTCTATACTGGAACCATCTCAACCTAGTATCTATTGTACAATTGAAAGGAATATTAAAGACTAACGACCATTTAGAAAAACTATGGTCTGTTTGCAAGTTATTGTTCCACTTAGAAATCAATGTATAAGGTACTTTTCAGGAGGAGGTCAGGACTTTAAAAATTCTGCTCGAACCTTTTTTATCCCTCAAAAGAAGTTTGAAATTAAAAGGAATAAAAGGACATTGAATAATGCATTTTTTAAAGGGAACATATTTAGAAAAGCAGACTTGATGGCTTTGATCACACCTCCGTATTGCAAGAAATTAGTTCTAATGTTAAACTTTTTACTAAAATCTTCAAATAATTTACCGTTGTCATTCAAAAGATCGAAAATATATTTGACTCATGCCGACTCCCAATGTTTATAATAGATACATTTTTTACACACTTTAATTTTATCATTGTGCCACAGAGTGTTTGACAAAACATCTTCAGCAGTCACGGGAGTATGTGCCAGGGTGAATTTAGATGTAAAACCATCCCTCCAAAAAAGGTTCCCATTCTTACGGGTACAAAGCAATTTCAAAGATCCCCCTTCCAAAGAAAACATTCCAGAAATATTCATGATCTTATGGTATAAGAAAACCCAACCACAACTATTGTCAGATACTAGAAGTCTGCGGAGCCAAGTGATTTTAAAAGGGCGTTCATGTAAACCTAATATCTACCATACATGGGCCCTCCTTGGATGTAATCTTGAGACCATTTGATTTCTACTAACCCCGGTCATTCCCCCTCAAATAAATTTGTAAAACATTGAATTCAAATCATTGGCAGTATTGATAGGCGGATCAGGGATAGTTAAAATAAGAAAAGTAAGTTTAGATAGAAGTAAAGACTTGACAACAGTAATTCTACCAAGAACTGTAAGATTCCGTTTAGATCATCTTGTTATCAGATTACGTAATAAATACATTATCTTACTATAATTAAGTAAAACCATGGAATGTAGATCTGTGGGAAAACTCAATACCAAGTATTTTAAAGGTCTCCAAAGGCTCCACCCAGTGGGAATATGAAAATTTGGTCCAAACTGTCCGAGACTTATTCAAGATTTAATAAGGTTCCCTGCTTTCCCAAAATTAAGAATGTTATGTCTTACAAAGTTTCAACAGTGTGAAATAAACTTAAACAAGAAGTTCTTTCATCGCTAAGGTAGGCTTTTTGTTTTTCTTCCATACATGTATCAAAACAAGCTGAGGATGGTCTAATATAGGCTGGCACCTTAAACGTGCCCAGAATTAGTGCTATGATAAATGCCTTGAGTCAGGGAATCTGACAAATATGGCAGCAGCATGGTTAAGACATAGTTTTCTGTTTCTTAATACAGATCGGCGGTGCCCCAATGAATGTAGTTGCCAATACGACGATGACAGCGATCTAAATGTGATTTGTAAGAACGGTTGGAACGAGAGAACTGTTTCAAACATCGTGAAGATCACGAAGAGGCTGTAAGATACAACTTAATATTTATTTATTGTGGAGTAATAAAGATAAAGTTATTAAACTTACGTCATGTATGCTAGTTTAAGCGGATTCTATTTTTCAGTTCACATACTCGTCTCGAAAACCCAAATAATGACTGATAAATCATTTATTGTTGGTCAAACTTTTCAAAAAGTAACGTTTTTTCTTACCCCTTCAAGAAAACTAACATTTAAACATTTGTAGCCAGCGACATCTTAAACTTAAACAGCAATACTGTTTTTCAAAATGTATTCAAATTTATTCGCTAGATAAATGTCATTTCTCAGCCTTTATGTATGTATGCCTGTAATCTTAGGCATTGAACACAATATTGCTTTTTTAAATACTAATTTTAAATAAATATTGAAATTGTCATCCGTTAAAGCCTCAATGGTGAATTAATTTCAATATAAATACAAATGTACGTGTCTGCATCATAGTGATATTGTTATCAATGCTTAGTACACTTTCAGGATCAGGAGCAAATATCAGTGTCCTCAATGCTGGTCTATTCAAAGGATTCCTGTTACTTAATGCACTGTAAGTTTATAATACCGTTTCTAACGAGAATTATTGAATTAAAGCCCTTTTACACTATGTCAGAGGTGATATTATGTTAGTACAGTTAATTATATCATTTTACAAATGGTTTAAACCTGAAGTAAATTTCATGAGGGATATGATAACAGAAAGCGGGCAATGTCCCCCTCTAGATCTGACAATGTTTTTCATTTTACAACAATTTTAAATATACTGCATGGTGGCACTTGCTAACTGTTTGATAATTAAAGCGATGTATACATTGTTATCACTCCAGGTACAGTGTATTTACTTTGATAATAATACATAAAGTTTCAGATATCTACGCATCTATTTTTGCTTACTTTTCCGGCTTATTTAACATAGGTCTTTGGCTGGTAATGAAATCAATCAACTACGTCCTGGGACCTTCGTCGGTCTTAGCAACCTAACATTTTTGTAAGTAATACAAATCCAAAAGGGCACGGATTACATTATAATACGTTATGGTCATGATTACAATAAGAGCCAATTTAATAAATGTAACATTCAAAATGATGCTGCACCAAAATAATACTATTTATTGCATTTCATCTTAAAATGCACACCATCTTAAAATATACTTAGATTTTTGTTGCCGGGGAAGAATTAAATATGTGATCCTTAAGACAATCTGGGAATTATATTGATCGAAATATTGAGTTGTCAAACTATCGGTTCTTCTCAAAACCAACACACATTATTACAACTCCATAGAGATATTACATGATGCTACTGCAAAGCTTCCTCTTACTGATCTTACACCATATACAAACCTTCCTCTTACTGATCTTACACCATATATAAACCTTCCTCTTACTGATCTTACACCATATACAAACCTTCCTCTTGCTGATCTTACACCATATACAAACCTTCCTCTTACTGATCTTACACCACATACAAACCTTCCTCTTACTGATCTTACACCATATACAAACCTTCCTCTTACTGATCTTACACCATATACAAACCTTCCTCTTACTGATCTTACACCACATACAAACCTTCCTCTTACTGATCTTACACCATATACAAACCTTCCTCTTACTGATCTTACACCATATACAAAGCTTTCTCTTACTGATCTTACACCATATACAAACCTTCCTCTTACTGATCTTACACCATATACAAACCTTCCTCTTACTGATCTTACACCATATACAAACCTTACTCTTACTGATCTTACACCATATACAAACCTTCCTCTTACTGATCTTACACCATATACAAAGCTTCCTCTTACTGATCTTACACCATATACAAACCTTCCTCTTATTGATCTTACACCATATATAAACCTTCCTCTTACTGATCTTACACCATATACAAACCTTCCTCTTTATATCTTACACCATATACAAACCTTCCTCTTACTGATCTTACACCATATACAAACCTTCCTCTTACTGATCTTACACCATATACAAACCTTCCTCTTGCTGATCTTACACCATATACAAACCTTCCTCTTGCTGATCTTACACCACATACAAACCTTCCTCTTACTGATCTTACACCACATACAAACCTTCCTCTTACTGATCTTACACCATATACAAACCTTCCTCTTACTGATCTTACACCATATACAAACCTTCCTCTTACTGATCTTACACCATATACAAACCTTCCTCTTGCTGATCTTACACCATATATAAACCTTCCTCTTACTGATCTTACACCATATACAAACCTTCCTCTTTGTATCTTACACCATATACAAACCTTCCTCTTACTGATCTTACACCATATACAAACCTTCCTCTTACTGATCTTACACCATATACAAACCTTCCTCTTACTGATCTTACACCATATACAAACCTTCCTCTTACTGATCTTACACCATATACAAAGCTTTCTCTTACTGATCTTACACCATATACAAACCTTCCTCTTACACCATATACAAACCTTCCTCTTACTGATCTTACACCATATACAAACCTTCCTCTTACTGATCTTACACCATATATAAACCTTCCTCTTACTGATCTTACACCATATACAAACCTTCCTCTTACTGATCTTACACCATATGGAAACCTTCCTCTTGCTGATCTTACACACCATATATAAACCTTCCACTTACTGATGTTACACCATATACAAACCTTCCTCTTACTGATCTTACACCATATACAAATCTTCCTCTTACTGATCTTACACCATATACAAACCTTCCTCTTACTGATCTTACACCATATACAAACCTTCCTCTTACTGATCTTACACCATATACAAACCTTCCTATTACTGATCTTACACCATATACAAACCTTCCTCTTACTGATCTTACACCATATACAAACCTTCCTATTACTGATCTTACACCATATACAAACCTTCCTCTTACTGATCTTACACCATATACAAACCTTCCTCTTACTGATCTTACACCATATACAAACCTTCCTCTCACTGATCTTACACCATATACAAACCTTCCTCTTACTGATCTTACACCATATACAAACCTTCCTCTTACTAATCTTACACCATATATATACAAACCTTCCTCTTACTGATCTTACACCATATACAAACCTTCCTCTTGGTGATCTTACACCATACACAAACCTTCTTCTTACTGATCTTACACCATATACAAAGCTTCCTCTTACTGATCTTACACCATATACAAAGCTTACACCATATACAAACCTTCCTCTTACTGATCTTACACCATATACAAACCTTCCTCTTACTGATCTTACACCATATACACACCTTCCTCTTTCAGATCTTACACCCTATAAACCCTTCCTTACTGATCTTACACCATATACCAAACCTTCCCTCTTACTGATCTTACCATATACAAACCTTCCTCTTGCTGATCTTACACCATATATAAACCTTCCCACTTACTGATGTTTTACACCATATACAAACCTTCCTCTTACTGATCTTACACCATATACAAATCTTCCTCTCTCGATCTTTCACACCATATACAAAACCTTCCTCTTACTGATCCACACCATACAAACCTTCCTCTTACTGGATCTTACACCATATACAAACCTTCCTATTACTGATCTTACACCATATACAAACCTTCCTCTTACTGATCTTACACCATATATAAACCTTCCTCTTACTGATCTTACACCATATACAAACCTTCCTCTTACTGATCTTACACCATATACAAACCTTCCTCTCACTGATCTTACACCATATGCAAACCTTCCTCTTACTGATGTTACACCATATACAAACCTTCCTCTTACTGATCTTACACCATATACAAACCTTCCTCTTACTGATCTTACACCATATACAAACCTTCCTCTTACTGATCTTACACCATATACAAACCTTCCTCTTACTGATCTTACACTGTATACAAACCTTCCTCTTACTGATCTTACACCATATACAAACCTTCCTATTACTGATCTTACACCATATACAAACCTTCCTCTTACTGATCTTACACCATATATAAACCTTCCTCTTACTGATCTTACACCATATACAAACCTTCCTCTTACTGATCTTACACCATATACAAACCTTCCTCTCTGATCTTACCATATGCAAAATTCCTCTTACTGATGTTACACCATATGCAAACCTTCCTCTACTGATCTTACACCATATACAAACCTTCCTCTTACTGATCTTACACCATATACAAACCTTCCTCTTACTGATCTTACACCATATACAAACCTTCCTATTACCTTGATCTTACACCATATACAAACCTTCCTCTTGCTGATCTTTTTCATGTACAAAACCTTCCTCTTACTGATCTTACACCATATACAAACCTTCCTCTTACTAATCTTACACCATATACAAACCTTCCTCTTACTAATCTTACACCATATACAAACCTTCCTCTTACTAATCTTACACCATATACAAACCTTCCTCTTACTGATCTTACACCATATACAAACCTTCCTCTTACTGATCTTATACCATATACAAACCTTCCTCTTACTGATCTTACACCATATACAAACCTTCCTCTTACTGATCTTACACCATATACAAACCTTCCTCTTACTGATCTTACACCATATGCAAACCTTCCTCTTACTGATCTTACACCATATACAAACCTTCCTCTTACTGATCTTACACCATATGCAAACCTTCCTCTTACTGATCTTACACCATATACAAACCTTCCTCTTACTGATCTTACACCATATGCAAACCTTCCTCTTACTGATCTTACACCATATACAAACCTTCCTCTTACTGATCTTACACCATATACAAAGCTTCACATCCTACTTATCTTCATATACATTGATTTTGTATTAAGGGACATCTCGAGAACCCAAATAAAGAATCTTGAGGCGAATTCCTTCCCCGAACTCAATAATTTGAAATACATGTGGTGAACCTCCTTTTATGGATTTATTTTGGGAAAGCATTATTGGTCACTTTGCCATATTACAAAAATAACCAGTTAGAGCATTCGTCATTTGAATGCATGCTCTATCTCCAAAACTATAATGAATACATGCACGTGGATTAGATACAATGGTAGGTCTCTTCCTGAATGTACTAATGGGCGGGAAAACTTAAAATTGAAAAAAATTCGGATTGGTCACTATGGCAAATTAGGGACGAATTTTGCCCCATTTAGCTATCCAAACTAGATATACTGTATACATGAATATCTACATGTACATAATGTATGTAGTACATTGTACATTACTGTTCATATATATGTATATGTGACAATTCGTCGCGCGCCTTGATGCTTCTGCACATGCCAAAATTTAAGGCGGAGCTCATAAATGTTAATGTACCAAATTCAAAAAACAAGACGTATTCACAATGGTTATACCGGTTCGCATAGAAACTGCACGCTCGCTGATTGTACTTTACATGTACAACAAGCCAAGGTTGAACTTTGACCTTTGTGTACTTCGTTTCATATGTATAGAGAGACCATAGTTAGTTCTTATATATAACTCTATGACATAGACGGAGTTCATATTTGGGCTAATGTAAGACGTGTTTGTATGCATTGTGCTATGTGTGTGTGGGATCAAACGGGGTCAAAAAGCAAGGGGGCCTGTGATTGGCCGTCATTTAAAAATGAACCACCCACATCTTGCACATTTCCATTAGATTTCCAATGGCAAAATAAAGAAACTTTTGGTTACAGAAGGATCAAGGCTGTTGTTTGAGTTCAAACGCGTACAAGGTCGCAATGCACACCCGTATCCACGACTTAGTTATTAATCTCGCTGTGCAGTGTACATGTCCGGGGCACCGTGAGTGTGTTCTGAATTTCTCAGGCTATCAATCGGTTAACCGATAGGAACGCACTATTGACATATTTACTCTGGTATTTTCATCAAGTTTCAAGAATTGTTGGTGTATCAGCGGGTTAAGTGCACGGCTGTCACGTTCGAGACCCCAGAGGGATTTAATTATTAATTTTTTGTACAAAATTTATCTACGAGAACAGCATAATCAAATAGGGTAATTGACGACTTTTTAGATTTTTTTCTCTGAAATTTTGCTCATCTCTAATGTTTGCGCTCTAAGAGTGCTTTTCTAGTTACATTAGACAATTCGATTAAATATTGTATTTTCTTTTCGTTTCATGTTTAGGATTGCAAAGAGACATCCTCTACAAAGTCTAAAGGAGGGCGTTTAGTGGACTCCATAATCTGAAAACCCTAAGATTTTTCACAAAATAGTAATCAATTAAATTCATTTAAATCATGGGTTTAAGACTTGTCTGAACATGGTAAAATGTCTGCTTTTGGAGGTGTTGCATTTAATTAAAAAAAAAAGAATGAAATAAAACACAATATTTGCGGCATTCAGTTGCAGTTCTTTTATAATGACGATTGTTTTCAATGAATTATTTGTTGTGATATGTTTATTTAAATGCTACATATGATCATGATCTTATTCCAGACTTCTGATCAGGGTGATAAACCAAGTGATGACCCTGTCCGTGGGAGAGTGGAGCAGTGTCTGACTTAGTGAGTTTACAGGAATTGTAAGTATCAAGAGAGGAAGTATGTAGACTTATTGATGATTATACAAAGACAGCAGTTTGTGCTGATCGATGTCTTACAGATGAATATGTCTTCACTGTTAACAAAAACAAAGATAATGATGATGAAGATATGATGAAGATGATGATGATGAAGATGATGATAATGATGAAGAAAATGATGTCGACGATATGAAGATGATGCAAATGATGATGATGATAATGATAATGATGATGACGATACGATGTATGGCAAAAATGAAATCAATTCATGATGAGTTTATTTTCTATTGAAATTTCAGGTACGTGGACGACTACAGACTCTGTTGTGAGTTTGTTTCTTTACCTAACTTCATGATATCACAATGTGAGACAACTGAGTTACAACCTCCATTAAACCTCTGTGGCAGTCTCATGCGGAACACATTCCTCCGTGTATTCATGTGGGTTCTTGGAATAAGCGCCCTCATCGGCAATGTTGTGGTCATCGTCCAAGAAACAAGGAGTGCAATGGGTTGAAATAAATCGTAACACGAATAAGTCACTCAATTATGGTTCTAAATCTAGCCGTGTCTGACTTCATGATGGGTGTTTATATGCTCATTATTGCGATAGCAGATCTACATTTTTGAGACGTATTCAACGGAGGCCAAACAATGGCAGTCAAGTGATATGCAAAATAGCTGGTGTTGTCGGTCTTGTCGTGCGAGGCGTCTGTGTTCATTGTCACACTTATAAGTGTATATTGTTTCCGGGGTATCGTGTACCCTTTAAGCTCAAGGCAACCAAGCAAGAAATCCACCATTTTAGTTCTACTCGTGATTTGGTCAATATCACTTGGTTTGAGTATTGGACCAACGGTCTTTGGTAGTGGGTCAGATTCAGATATCTACGGTTTATCCGATGTGTGCATTGGACTACCACTCATCACCAAACCAACTGCTTTCGAGGTCAAAAAGGGCGCTATTGATAATCCATTCGGGAGCCAGACTTTATCGATCCCAGTAGGTAAAGGTCAGAAGCCAGCCTGGATTTTCTCAATTATTCTCTTTCTTGGTGTCAACCTGATCTGTTTCCTGGTAGTGTTCGTCTGCTACCTGGCAATGTTTGTCGAAGTCAAGCGCACATCGAAAAACGTCCGCGTGGCCGCTCACCGTGATCGGGAAATCAGAATGGCGGTCAAAATGGCATTCATAGTCGGCACTGATTTTGCATGCTGGATGCCTGTGATCGTCATGGGGATTCTTTCTCAGACTGGAGCGGTTGTAATCGGTCCAGACATGTATGCCTGGATTGTTGTCTTTTTTCCTGCCCATAAACTCCTCCCTGAACCCGTATCTATACACCCTTTGCGGTCTATATCGGACAGCGATCAAAAGGCAAAAACCCCAAATCTGTTCCAAAAATAAGAAATCATTAGACACATTGAGCAAGAGGTTTCAAAACACAAACACAAAATAAGGAAATGACGAGAGGCAAAAACACTGCTGAAAGTACGGTTATATAAATCTAGTGTACATTGATTGCATTGATTTGTGAATTGAATGAGAATCAAGTATAATGACAGGTACAGAAGAATTCGTTTTACATTTCCACACATTCTAAAGAAAGACTTTTATGCACGACCATAATTTCGATATTTATATTTATTCAATTAATCAAGTTATCGTAAATTTACGTAATTTTAAAGTTACATTTATTAATATGTATCCACAAACCTAAAAGAACACATTTAACCTTTGGAATTAACAAGAATCTATGTTAGTTGCTTGTAAATGTTAGTATATTTGGTTATTTGAGACGAAACACGTGTTTTTAACCGTTTGAAATTTTACACAAAATGAGATTGAAATTAGATTAATAATGGTAACGTATTATTATACACAATAAGCTTTACAAAATGGTCCTTGGGAAGCTCCGTGTATGGCCTAAAGAGGGCCGTTTACACAAAGCAGTGATTGTCTCCAGCCAAACCTGTTGGCTCCATTTTCATTCAAGTGAAAAGATTTTAACGTTTTAAAAACTTACACAATGGCCGATAAAAATTTCCTTTTCCAGATAGAAAAACTGCTAAGATATAGGTAAAGGTATGATTGATAAGTAATGAAAGGAGGATGTTATGGATGCAACAGGGAAACATTTGCAGTTTGTATAAAAACTGATTTTATTCAATCATTGTAGCAACAAAATATGTACAGAAGAATACGTTTACAATTCTACACATTTTACAGACGAATAAAAGTATGATGCACGACCATTATTTAGCTATTTATATTTATTAAAGATAATTGTAAATTTACATAAAAGTATCTTTAATTCTACTTAGGACAACAACAAATGTTTCTGGTTTCTGGTCATAGGTTGGCTTCAAAATCGGTGTGGTGACGCGTTTTTTATTTTATTTGTTAATTTTATTTGTAAATTTTGTTTGTTAATTTTTTTAATGATACATGTTACATTGGACCAGATCAAATTCCTATATACAAAGTATGGTGGCTAAGAGAGGCTGCACAAATCTGGCAAAAGTTCATACCACTGTGTGAAAAAGTCGTTTAAAACACAGCACGGCAGAATTCCAATCGATCCAGCAATTTTGGCTGCAGTATACCTTGATCACACAGCAGTCATCTTTGTCAGATTCCTTGTATACCCAATGGTAATGTAATTATTTGAGCACAGAAACTTGCACGTGTTTTATTATAAACTGTTTTGAATTTTGCACAAAAAGAGGGTTAAATTAGATTTAGTGAAAAGTAATGCATATGCTTTTACAAAATGGTTAAGGAGGCTCCGTGTGTGGCCTAAAGAGGGCGCCGTTTACACAAAGCAGCGAATGTCACCTATTTGCTCCATTTCCATTCAAGTGAAGAGCTTAAAATCTTACAAAATGGCCCAATGGTAATCTCTTTTTTCATTGTGTCCAACGACGTCTGTCTTGACAAGAAGCCGAGGGGTGTATCCCACTAAATAAACTCCCAAACAATTTTAAAGCATATTTAAACAAATTGTATTCTCAATTTAATGTGGATAGTCCACACGCCGGTCGAGTTATTATTATTCCAATGGAAACCACCATCTACACTAGTGAAAACGCCCACACTGAAAAACATCCTACGCTTCAAATTAGAACAATTTTTTCAAGGTAAAGTGTGTCCAAAATACTCAAAATTGGAAGTCAATTACACAGTCCCGTTTGTATGGGCCTCAAATCTTTGTTTTTCAGAAAATATTGAGGGCATAACAGCTCGGCGCATATTTTAGTGGAGTGCACCCTAAGCAAGTTTTGAGATTGAATTTATAGCGACTCCTAGTGATTATCAGTGTATGTAATTCGAGTACGTGAAATAAATAAGCACATTATTCGCACACAAATGCACAATGACTCGTCCATTGTCATTCATATATATTGAGTATGTCTGTATTTCTTATAAACTTATATAAAACTGCTTAACAGATGGATACAATGTGTATTATACAAATTACAAATTATAATGTCCATCATTACTAATAACTAGGCCAGCTTGCACTCTTGTGTTTAATTTTCAGTACGCAACGGACCCAAACGACGTTACTTGTTCCGTTGGTAAGTGTGATATAATTCCAACAAAACCACGGCATTTCAAATCGCACGTGCTGGCTCCAACGATCATGAGAAGCCCATTGGAAATGCATTGACCACTCATTTTTAATGTCCGCAAAAAATTTAAAAAGCTTGGGACTTGCTTTTAACGTATGTGTTGTAAAGACCCAAAATCTTATTCAATCAATTTCTGCCTCAAGAATCGCGGCTTTTGAACGTATCAGGAATTTAGGTTAAATTACACGTTTATTAAGCCAGCTTTGGAACCAGAAATAGCCAACATAATGTGTGTACTACCAATGCGTATGCTTATAACGTATCAGCTTACCAAACGGGATAGAAAGCCACCTTTATGAAACTGTTTTAACGATTGTAACACAAGAGCATACACGCCTGTTATGATACTAAGCGCTTGCATGCGCAACACGCAACAGTTTGTATTGGGACCATACAAAGGCTGGTCACATTGAGCTGGTTGCCTCTATATCGGGACCAATTTCATAGAGCTGTTAAGTAGAGAATTGGGCTCAGCAAATATTTAATTACTTATTAAATTCGATACAAAATGACTTAATTTAATCCTTAAATTGGGCTCAGCAAATATTTTTGCTAAGTATTTTAAAACAGACTACCAGCCAAAATACACAATACAATACAATACAATACAATACAATACAATACAATGAAGGCATTTATATAGCGCTCTTACTCAAACGGTATCACAGCGCTTTACAGTGAGATACAAGTACAATTTAAAAATACACAGTGCCTAAAATAAATGAGTCTTGAGAGATGTTTTAAATTGACTCAATGAAGAAGCATGACGGATACCAGATGGTAGTTCATTCCAAATGCTGGGTGCAGCAGTATAGAAACCCTTGTTAGCCGCAGTTAAATGTGTAGTTGGCTTTTGAAGATCCGGGAATCAGAATTTGAACGGAGTCCACTGTGGTTAGGTTGGTATGGTGTAATAAGCTCACAGAGATAGGATGGCGCAGAGTCAGTAACACATTTATAGGCATTAGTCAATGTTTTGAAATCAATCCGGTCTTGAACGAGAAGCCAGTGAAGCTGTCGTAGGAGAGGGAACACATGGTCATACTTTTTAGCCTTGAAAATTAATTTTGCAGGACGATTTTGAAGCCGTTGAAGACATTTGATCTCTTTGCTAGAGGATCCTTGGAGAAGTGAATTTGCATAGTCCAAACGTGCTGTGACCAGAGCACGGACTGCATGATGACAAGTGATTTCATCAATAAAGATACGAACTTGCGACAGATTTCTTAAATGAAAGTTAATGGTTTTGTATATTGAAGATACATGGTTAGACATACTCATAGTACTGTCAAAAATAGCACCAAGGTTTTGATAACTGTATTGCCAATTGTAATGGTGACGTCAGATAATGTTTTCAAAAGTCTATGGTTGGCGGCAACAAAAAATTCAGTCTTTTCATCATTGAGGAGGAGCATATTTTTTGACATCCATGCCTTGATGCTAGAAACACAAGCAGATAAAGTTAAAAGTGGATTTTTTCCCCACCAGGTTTCCTGGGATAAAAAATATATAATTGGGGTTTCATCAGCATAAAATGGAATTTGACACCAGAATGATGTTTAATAATATCGAGGGGGTGTGTAAAAAAAACTGAGGTCCGAAAAGAAACCTTGTGGTAAACCATAACGAGTTTGGGATCAAAAAGTTTTGGCAATTTTAACCCAAGTCCTACCGAAGAAAAGCAAATCGTTGGAAACATTATTATGAAAACCAAAACACTAGACAACAAATTTAACAATATACAAGGGTAATTTCAAAAGCAGCAGCAAACAGAACCCCAAAAAACGGTTTGTCGATTTTAATTACGTAATATCACTTTTTGACCTAAACCGGGTTCCGTGTGTCCAGACTTGTAAGCTGATTGAAATTTGTTATTATTATAATATGATCAAAAAACACTTTCAAAGCAGTTTTCTAATAACTTTGGATAAAAAAGGGTTTTTGATACGGGTCTGTTTTTTTCAAATTTCCTTTCGGAAAGGGTTTTTCAAAGGAGTGACCACTGTATTTAAAAGCAGGGAAAAAAATTCAAAATTTTATATGAAAGTTTAGGGGAGCAAACAATATCTGTTAAGTTTTTTCGGGAACCATTTTTTCTGCTGGTTTATGAAATTACCGGGGTCAACAGCAAAGGGTTGGATGAAAAAATTTCATTGGTGCCCACATCAGAGGTATTTAATTACCATTAAATTGATACAAAATTACTGAATTTCAACTAATTAATCATTATGTAAGTTGATGATTATAAAACCCTTGTCTTAATTTATTTTTAAAAATTTATCATTTCAATAATTGATGCGGGCATTAGTTTTCCCATTCTTTGTTTTTAGCTTTATCGGGAGGCGCTCTGAAGGTTGTCACGTACTGGCTATACCAGAATCAACAACGTGTGCGCCCCTTTTTTAAGGAGAGGGCGGAAATTGGGGTGTACGTTGCCGCAAACGAGGCCACAGACAGAATCGACCAGGTTTAGTTTATCGATGGGGGTTTTTCCATTCGAATAAAACCGCAGAATGGTTGGATTTGGGAATACGGGGTTCTGGTTTTAAAAGGAGAAGGTGTTAATACTTTTTGTTATTTTGCACAAAAGATGTTGAAATTAGATTTATTGAACAAAACCACATTTTTACACGTAAACTTTTAAAATGGACAGGAGTGTTTTGTTCGACCCAAGGGCGTTTTTGCAAAACAGCGATCGTTACCAGCCCAAACCTATTTTCTCCATCAAATGAACAAATTTTTCTTTTAAATCTTCCCAAAAAGGCCCATGGAAATCTTTTTTGCAGGGGGAAATAATATTCATTCCCGCAATATGCTTTTTAACAAAAAAAAAAGGGGATTGATGATTTTGGGAAAGAAAAAGGGTTAAAAAGGGGTGAGATGAAAAGGAAAATACTACTGTTTGTATATAAACCGACTTTATTTTGTCATTAAAGCAACAACATTTTCACTCAAGGGCATATAAAAGAAAAGAAAATTTTCAAAATTCTTTAAAAAAGAAAAAAAAATTGCCGCTAATTTTTTATTCAAAAAATTTTTTACCCACGTATTTTGGAAATTTATTCATCCCCTCCCCAAACCCCAAAGATCACCTTAACAAAACAAAACGGGTTAAAAAGAAAATTTGTTTACATTTTTTTACAACGAATTCCTGGAATGCTTACATTTAAATTCCCCTTTTTTTGTAATTTTTCGAGCAAAAGAAATTTCAACGTGTTTTTTTTAACCCGGGTTTGAAATTTAAAAAAAAAAGAGATTTAAAAGAGATTAAGTACGGTAACGTAATTTTAACAATAAAAAACAAAAGGGCATGGAAGTTCCCTGGTAAAGAAATTTCCAAAAAAGCAGTGACTGCTCTCAACCAAAAACCCGTTGGGTTTCCCTTTAAACAATGAAAAGTTTTTTAAATTTTAAAAACCTTTCAAAATTTCCCCTTTTTTGAAAAACCGCCCAAAATATAGAAAAGGTTATGATTGTTGGAAAATGGGGATGTTATGGATGCAAAAGGAAGAATTTAGTTTGTATATAAAACCCACCAATCATTGAGCAACAAAATAAAGGGGAAGAATAAAGTTTTTTTTTAAAATTTTTTTCAACGAAAAAAAGCGGGAAAAATCATTATTTTGCAAAAAAATCCTTTTAAATTTTACTTTGGAAAAAACAAAAATTTTTCCGGTTTTTGGTCATAGGTCGGCCCCGAAGCCGGGGGCGTTTTTTTTTTTATTTTTTTTTTTTTGCTTTTTTTGATAATATGTTGCATTGGGGCCAGACCAAATTACAAAGTATGGTGGTTAAAGAGGCCCCACAAATCGGGCAAACGTTCATCACCCCTGTGTAAAAAAAGTTTTTAAAAAAGAGCACAAAGGAATTCAAAACGATCCAGCAATTTGGTTTCAAAACCACCCCATTTACACAGAAATCATTTTTTTTAGACTCGTTTCCGGGGAATTGTTGGGACTTTTGAGATAGAAAATGCAAAGGTTTTTTTAACTGTTTTTTAAATTTTTAACACAAACAAGGCGAAATTAGATTTTAGCGAAAGGGAACTTTCAAAATGGTCATGGAGGCCCGTGTGTCTAAAGAGGGCGCGTTATTAAAAAGTCATTGGTCACCATTTGTCTTTTCATTTTGCGAAAGAGTTTAAATTCAAAAAATGGGCCCCTGCAACTTTCATTTGTCCAACGACCCTTTTTAAAAAAGTCGAGGGGGGTTTCCCCCCAAAAACCCCCCAAACCCCTTAAAACATATTTTTTAAAAATTGATTTAATTTTAATTTTGGGGTAGTCCAAAAAGTCGGTTTTTTTTCAATGGAAACCAACCCTTCATTAATTTAAAACCCCCCACCGAAAAATCCCCACGCCCCAAATTAAAAAATTGGAAAAGGGGTCCAAAAAACCAAAAGAAGTCAATTGGGTCCCGTTTGTAAGGGCCTCAAATTTTTTTTGAAAATATTGACGGGATAACGTCGACCAAAAGGGGGGGCAATCAGCAAGTTTGAGATTGAATTTTAATACCCAAGAATTTTAGTGTATGTATGTACCGAAAATACGTGAAAAAAAAGCAATATTTTTGGTAAACGGAAAATGACCGTTCATTGTCCCTTTATAAATTTAGTATGTCTGTTTTATAAACCGAAAAAACCGCATAACGATGGAACAATGTGGTTTTTAAAAAGGGGTTATAAAAACCCCTCGCCCTTTTTAAAAAGGCCGTTTTTCAAATTTGTGTTTATCAGACCAAAAGAACCGTTCTTGTCCCGTTGGGGGGATAACTCAACAAAACCACGGCATTTTTAAAACGCACGGGTGGTTCCCAAAGATCATGAGAAGTCGGGATTGACCCAACTATTTTTAATGTGCGCAAAAATTAAAAAAAACTTGGGACTTTTCCTTTTAAAGTATGTGTTTAAAAAACCAAAAAATTCAATCCCTTTCGCTCAAGAATGCGGTTTTTTAACGTATCATGAATTTAGGGTTTAAAACACCGTTTTTAAGCCGGGTTTTGGAAAACCCGGACAACATAAGGGCCCCCAAATGCGCCCTGGTTTTTAACGTATCAACTTTCCAAACGGGATAGAAAGTCCCCTTTTGGAAAAACCCAAACTTTTAAAGATTGTAAACACAAAACATGCTCAAGGGTTTTGCGCCGTTGGGAAAGGGAACAGTTTTGGGATTAAACATAAAGGGGGTCAATTGAGTTGGGGTTTACCTATATCCGGGCCCCCTTCATAGAGCCAGCAACCCCCACCGGCGTCCCATTCGGCGGCCCCATTGTTCCAAATATTACAAAACCAGGCGACCATACAAAGGTTTGGGGCCCCATTGAGTTGGTTTACCCATATCCGGGGCCCCCTTAAGAGCCCGCCCCCAGAAAAACACCGTCACGATCTGGCGTTGATTGTTCACGTAAAACCAAATTTTTTGGGGGGCCCGGGGGTCAATTGAGTTTGGGTTGGGCCTTTTATTAGGGGCCACCCCTTTAAGAGGGGTTTTAAAAGAATTGTGCTCGAAAATTTTTTTTGCGTATTTTAAAACAGACTACCAGCCAAAATACACATTCTATATGAAAGTTTGGGATGCCATAGCGAACGGTTCAGCGTATTGGACTTGGGTTCTGATGGCTGAGTCGCCAGAATGTGGGTTCGAACTCACCGCGACCGTGGTGCTTGTGTCCTGAGCAGCCTTACCGTAATTGCTTCTCTTCACCCAGGAGTATAAATGGGTACTGCTAGCTAGGAAGTAACCTGCGATGGAATGGCATCCCATCCAGGGGAATGAAATATTCTCAGTCGTTTCATGCCAACGAAACCGGAGATAAACACCGGCCTGATGAGCCAATATGGCTCGGGACAGATTTTAATTTGACTTTACTATAAGTTTAGCTGGTAGCAAACAATATCTGTTAAGTTTTTCTGGTAACCATTTTTCTGCTAAGCAGCTCTATGAAATTGACCCGTGGTGTCAACACAGCAAGCAGGTTGGATGTAAACACCCATTGCGTATTCCACATCAGGATTAATTACTCATTAAATTCGATACAAAATTACTGAATTTCAATCAATTAATCACTTATGAAGTTGATGATGGTATCAAACATCCTTGTCAATTCCAATTATTGTTGTAACATTATCATTTCAATAATTGATGCTGTACATTGATGTATATCCCTCATTGCTTTGTTGCGATTGGTCGATGAAGTCTTGGTGAGCGCGCTCTTGAAGGTTGTCACGTATACTGGATATACCAGAATCAACAACTGTGTATATTTTGGTTTAGGGAAGATCAACGCAATTTTGAAGAATAAAGGATCAATGCTAGATTGTACCAAATACCGAGGAATAACTTTATCGTCAATCCTAACAAAAATATTTGCGTCTATTAGTGTCCAAGTAACCCCAGCTTACGACAGCTATTTAGATGAGGGCAATACGGGTTTAGACCGAATCGGGGTACCATAGACGGAGTTTATTCCCTGAAGCAGACACAAAATGGGCTAGAAAATATCAAAGGAATTATTTGTTGGGATGATCGATTTGTCAGCAGCATTTGATCATATTAGAGAGATTTTGTTTAGGAGTGCTAGGTTAGCTTTTGGGATTCGATTTGGTTTTACTCGAGTCAATGTATTCACAGATGAGTGCTATGTGTCAAGTGAGAGCGAGATTTCATACCTCCAGTGGTACAGCAGGGCGGTTCGAAAGTCCATGCCTGATAATATCTATGCTATCACTGTTGCGCTTGTTCCAGCAAGAATGCAAAGATCGAAATTTGACAGGGTTTGAATTATACTATGAAATTCCAAAATTGCTCTTCCAAAAATTCCAAGAAAAACAACAAGGTTTTAGTCTTATACCCTACCTGGGTACGCTGATGATCTGGTCATCTACGATCAGTCAGCAGAAGACCTCAGCAGATGCTAATAATTATCGAGCGAATTTTACAGCCCATGGCCTGAAAATAAATTAAACTAAAACCGAAACCCCATTTAAACTGGGAACTACTTGGAACAAAAGACTCCCTAGGGCGACAAACAGTATCCATCTTCAATAACATCACTAAATGGCGTAGAAATCAAGAACTGGCCACCTTCAAATATCTAGGGTCGACAACTGTGTACAATGACTGTGCCACCGGCGATGGAAATCGAGAAACGAATAACCGCAGGCACCTGCAAGTTCTATGAGCTAAAAATTCCCACACCAATTATAAGATAAACTGAAACCGAGTTCAGTTTTCAAAGCAATGGTCCGATCAGTCATGACATACGCTTGCCAGGCATGGTGCCCACTCAAAGCATTTTGACAAGCTGAGTCGGCGTTTGTTATTGAGATCATTAGAGTGAGGCCACCAGAGGGAGAAAAAGGTGAATTCTTACAAAAGGGCGGATGGTTCTGAGGGTGAGTTTTGTAACTACAGATACAAAAATGAAGATATTAAGAGAATCTGCGGGATCTCAGACATTGAAGACTTTATCAGAGGCCAACAATACAACTGGGTCGCTCATGTATGTCGGCAAGAAGATGCTCGTTTCAACCCTCCGACGTGATAGGTACCCACGACTTTATTCGAACGCGGTACCTCTCCTCTTTTCAGTGGCATCCCTATTAATGATATTAAAATTATTATCTATGCATTCCCAATTAATTTTTTACATCCAAATAACTTCCACACATGCCCTGCTAGTCTAGTATTAAACCCAGTAAAGACGGCTTTTGTGTAGTCTCTTATGACCTGGCCGTAAACAGCCATATGTATAAAATTCTCACCATATC